>JAOVYW010022957.1:39085-62993 GCA_025775045.1 Hiodon tergisus | reverse complement strand
TGTGTATACTGCTGTTATAAGGTATGCCACCTAAACACAAATAAGCTAAAAGTCTGACTCATTAAAATATATTTTACATACATATATTCAATTATTATTTTTGTTGTCATTTTGGACTGGATCAATTTGATACAAGTCGACTTGACTTAATCAGATTTACTTATTATAGATATACAGCATATGAATTCTTTGAAAAATGTTTTACTCCTTTGAGAGAAAAAGGGGGCTCTTTGCCGCCTGTTAGTGTTAAATTGTCTGCAACTTTCAAGCTACAAAAACATCATGTAAAACAAGATAATTGAGAAACTTGATGAATTGCTGCACTTAAGTAAATTGATGTACTCAGTCAATGTAAAAGAGTCTGAAACATTCTTCTGTACGATGTTCCCCTGCTAATTAAGAGAGCTAAAACATTATGTGGCCGTAAAACAGGAGGAGACATGGCAAATAAGGTTATAGTTATTTTAGCACGGCGTCTGACAAAACTGAATGTGGAATGTTTAAAATAAAGAAAGCGTATTGAATTTTTGTATTGTTTTGGAACGGGACAGTGGCCTTCTAAAATCCCACATGAAAAGATGTCTTTAACTATGTTGCAGAATATTAACCAGTCAATTATAATGCTGAACAGACAGGAGAGATGAGACTGGGAGGACCGCTCAGGTTAAATTTAATGTGACTGTGGCAGGGCTTTACTGTGGGAAAAAAGAAATAGCCACGGGGAAGACTGGCTGTAATAAAACCAGAATGGTCCCCGTAAACATGGATGTGTGTGGCTAAGTGTGAGTGTGTCTGTGTGTGTCTGAGCTTCATGTCTGCGTGGACCTTGTGACTGGATACTTGTCCTGAAAGTGAAGGAACGCTCTTCATTTGAACCTTTTTTATCCAAAAGGGCAGGATATTAACTGATTTTAGTAGTTGTTCAACAAACTATTTGTTATGTAGAGTCTACAAGCAATGTGTCTACTTAAAAAATACTTTAGAAAGTTTTGGGAAGACTAATAAAAGCTGTGTGGGAGAAAATTTTTAAATGCATTAACCATTTACATATCTAGAAGTGGAGAGAGATGGGTGCTTCCTACACACACCATTATTATTCCTTTGGAAATTTGGGTCATGCTGAGGGGCTCGAAAGTTACAGGTGTCTGATCTAGTTCAGACTGGTTTTTCTCTCTGACCCACCCTGTGAGGTGGAAAAGTACTGAATGTGTTGTTTGAACTGTATATAATGAGGAGGCTTTGCCATTGTAACCTTGGAAGAGTAGTGGGTAAGACTGCCTCCCCATTTGCAAATGTAATAAACGCGAAGAGTTTGAATTCGCACTCAGATTGGTGCAGTCATTCTATTCTAGGAAAAGACAGGGCCCGGGGTCCATAAACGCTCATCTGTGGGGTCGTGGTGTCTCAAGGGGTATATTTCCCCGACAGCTAATAAATCCGATGACATTTCGACAATTATATATTGCCTTCTTTGAATATTTATGCATCCTTTATTCCATGTGCTACAATATGGAGATACCCAGACATGCCTTAGAAGTGAAAAAGATTTGAAGAGTTAACAATTAACTCTTTGGAAATCTTTGTAATACTTAGCCCCCTAAATCCAAATGTCAGACTTTATGTTACAATGTGAGCAGAAACCTTTTTTGCAATGAAATTTAAAAATGAAAACCAATTAAAAAGGATACTAAAATAATTACATATCTCGTTTGGTCAGTAACGCCAATACTGGACAATACTGGACATTCAGTTTTTCTTTGATTGATAATTGACACAAAAACTGGTGGGGCAGGACTATATATATAAAAAATGTGTCTGGTGTGTTGGCCATACCACCTTGAAAATTACTGGGCCCAATGCCAGCTCGTCACACCCATGCAGGCACCTATAGTAGGGGGAGCCTGTGCAATTTTGGAATGTTTTTGCAGAGAGACAATTACAGGCCTGGCTGTGCTGATAACACCTAAGGAATGAAAGGCATGCACAAACAACCCTCCCCTGTTAATTTAATGCATTACACCCCCCCCCCCCCCATATTTAAAAAAATTATTTACAAAAAGCTAAATAAATGAAAACACTGATGTCCAGAGACCAATGACTCTCTGTTACTTATCAGTGCTAAGGATAGAAATGACTGGATATATATATTTAATATTTTAAACGTGATTTTAAATGTTTATGATCATCAAGCAGCCAAAAGGTTGGAGGTTTTAATAGCACCAATTAAAGAATGCCTCAGTAAAGTTTTAAAATAATGTAATTAGATGGTAACATATATAGAACAAACATAAATTCCTAAATATACAGAGCGTAAATAACAGTGTTATTAAGTATTAAGAGTTTAAAAAGAGGGGTTGTTTAGGCACAACACAGAGAATGACTTCAAATTTAAACAAAATCATTAGCGTACATACTAGAATTTCTATAAAATAAATTATATAACCTATTTACTTTATTCAAAATAAATAATTATAATGATATAAAATAATAAATGGTTTTTGTTTTCAAATTTTCATTGTAATTGGGAAGTTTCACCATGATATAATTAAAGATTTTGTATTACAAACATAATATAAAGGGCGACCGGTTTAATCCTATTATATATTTGATATTTCATATCCTATTTTTTTCTTTAGTCAAATGCAAAACCTGAGTAGTAGTTATAACTTCAACCACAAGCAGTTATTTTCACCCTTTAGATAAATGATGTCATGAGTCTTTTAGTGGTTATGTAGAGAAATAAAGAATTTATTTGAAGAATAATCAAAAGTAAATGAGCATTTTGATCAGTATGCCTTCCATTGTAAGCAAACGTATTACATTTAAGAACATTACACTATCCCATCAAAGTTTCACTATACAGCGCACAAAATGATTTGCAAATGAGAGAAATGGTTGATTTTCTAAACGATTGGTTGGCTTAATTCATCTCTGATAAACTGATCCTGGAAAACTGAAGTAATTAAGTTACATAAATATATTTTTTAACACTGATTATCATGAACAGCTAGGGCAATGCAAATTAAAACTGATTTTAAAACAAATCAAAAAAATATTAAACTGGAATATAGTACATACTGTCCAATCAGTAAACCAGAGCATCTTTTGTGTCTGTTTACGGTTGAAGGAACATGCTTACCATCCGTCCACCCCTACACACTCCCCTCTAACACAACACAGTCACATTCCTGAGAGTATGGAAGATGGCGGTGAAGTCCCTGACTGTCTTGTGGTCCGGGTCCTTATCTGCCTTTTCCTGATTCACCACCCATGTTCCTTTTCAGAGTGTTGTCGGTCTGTTAGCTTGAATTATTGTCATTTGTTCTTTTCCAGCTCCACGCTAATTTTGACCTTGACGTCACCGTGACTGACTTTAAGATGCAGACTCCTCTTATGCTGATTTTTCAGCTCCAACGCGTAATGATTAAGCAGAAGCCATTTATATGAATAGAGGGGGCATTGAGCGGTGCACAAAGTCCACTTAATCAGTTTGATTCCTTGCCACACAATTTTGTTTCAGCAACAAGAAAAAAATTTAGCTACGGATTTTATTAAACTTTTGCCCTGTAATGAATTACTAATTCACTTATGCTGAAGTTGTGTAGAAGTAAGTGTTAAAGTATCAGAAAGTTTAAAGTATGTAAGAGATGTCTTTATTTCACAGTTGTTACAAAACATAGGTAGCACTGGAGTAATGGTTAAGTAATTGCACTTTATACAAGAAGGTGGCAGGCTTGAATCTTAGAAGTAAAGGCCAAAATTTTGAACTCTGGGAGTTACCTTGCATGTCAAACTCTGCAACAAGGACCACTACAACAAGACCAGAGGCTAATATCAAAGCCCGTATTGCAAACAAGAAGTAATATGATGCTTTTTACTTTCACTAGAATTTATCTAGAATCAGTTGGCGAATACTGGGAGCACAGTGAAAGGGTTCAAAGGACAAAGGATTACCCTTAATACTTTTCTGTGTCTGTGTGTGCATGCACATGCACATACAGTACTTGCACACAAGAGCTAAGCAGTGGGAATGTAAGTCAGAGCCTAAGTGACGGAGGGGCTTGGTTGCTTAGCGACAAGTCTGTTGATGTCCAAACAATGTAAAGGGATTCACTCCCAGACTGGGTTCCATCCAATTTCGGGCAACAATGACACTTCTGTCCCAGACCATAGTATACTTTGCAACCCTATGCAATCAAGCAGATACAAGTTACATCTCTATGCATTCGACTTCCCCGAGTTAAAAAAACATACTAAACTGTTGCTGCAATAATCTTAATTCAACAATGTCCTTGAAAGAAAAAAAACACATTTAAACGTACGTTAAAATACATTTAAAGGCACTTTCAAGTACATAAGTACACATAAGACTACCATTTCAAGAGAAGAAGTGACACATTCTGTGCAGATTACTGAACAATAGCAGTATATTTAAAACTTTTCTAACCTTTTGCATTAGAGGTAGCTGATGAATATTGTTGATGAAAAAAGCAAATATTTATTAAGGTCCACTAAACATTTCCTGCCAGTGAAGTTGGGATGTTCTGATTTTTCTCGTTGGAACCAAATAAGCAATGGGTACGTATATATTGAAAAGCGTTATTTTATCACCATTGAGTATTCTATCAGTCTTTATTATTATGTCGCGCTAGGACCCAGACGAGCGGAATTGCGCTCTTTGGCAGCGGCGGGACTCCAGTCGTCCCTTAGATTCCAGGCTCAACTTCCCGAGCTGACGTCAGCTGACTGCCTTGGCTGTACTCGCCGCTCCGGACATAGTGGTGTAAAAATGCTGCTCTCCGTGCCGCCAAGGACAGGAATCAATCCCTACAACGGCTATAACAACAGAAACACAAAAAAGGTAAAGCCATCGACGATTTATATTTATTTTGTTCTCGAATAGCCAGTGAGTAACATACCCATGTCTGTCGCGATAGTAGCCTATTTTGTTCAGGACTCTTAAGCTGCAGTGTCCTTGAAAGCGGAGCGCACAAAAAGCAACTTCAGCCTTCGCAGTTAACACTGCTGGTTACTACACTGCACCCTTAGTGCTCTGTGTACTACGAGTGCCCGATGATCATGATGTCTATCCATTTTTGGTTTCGATTTTTCATACCACTTAGTTGTTATATTTAGCTATCGTGTTGATCCTGTTGGTGGCCTCGTCCCTATAATTGATTTTTTTTAACTTTGAAAAAAACAGTCGTTCTATGGCGTATTTGTACGTGAGTATTGTTCGGGCGGGGGTGTAGGAAAGGTGAAAGGGTCTGATAAGGTAATCGATCCTCTTCTGTATGGCATCAGTGATTTCATAATTTTCCATAGCGGAACATAGCCGCGTAAGTTTGCAAAGTTGCAGTGTGTGTGTGTATAATACTATATACAACACACACACACAACACACACACACACACACACACACACACACACACACACACACACACACACACACACACACACACATTAATACACAATTGCCCCACCCCTTCAAAATCCCAATACAATGACAAAACTCAAAGCATACTAGTCAAAATGATGAATCACAAAAAAACAGTTACTATTAAAACTGAACAAACATTAGTTACTCCGTGGTAGAACTATATTAGATTTTTGTTTGGAGTTTTTAAACGTGTTTTAGGCCTACGTGTCCAAAAGCTCGTATAAAACAACGAATATATTTCTTGACACTTACGTAATGCGTTCGTGGGTATATATATCCTACGGTGTTTATTTAGGAATACGAACAATATAGGCCTACTTTCAAGACCCTCATCCCCAGACGCTAGTTATTCTACATCAAATGTGAAAACGGTTGCCATAGACTACGGGACTACAGTTAAAATCCATTTTAATACACCTTACTACCATTCGGTAGTAGAACTGCGTTTTTCCCCAAGAAATTTGCTAGTTATGAGAAGTGTTAAAACCCCAAGAATAGCTGCATTCAAGTAAAATAAAATATATGGTAATTAGTTAACCTCGTGAAAAAAATTAAACCAAAGAAAAAAGAAAAAGAAAAAAAAAGAGTAAAATATCGGACCGCCGCCAAATGCTTTCTTCGTTAGAAAAGGCCTTTTCTGCTGTACTATATTCACTATTCGCTCATCCATATGTTTAATCAAACCAGATACGTTTGTGGTTGAAATTCTAATGAAGATTTATTTAGTAAAGTGGGTAGATTCCCTTGTCATCGTCATTTCAAGTGACTATGAAATGTCCTATAGTAAGCTACCTAAAATCACCGAGGAGTGTAAAAGAAGCCGTCTACGTACACAATAGTTCGTGAACAGTGGTACAGTGTGCCCTTGTGTGTTTTGTAAATTTAAGTTTTAGACTTGACCATATAGCCTATATAGAGGACTACTCCTGGTGGTTTTCAAACTTGCAACCTTGATTTTGTTCTGTTCTGATTTGACTGTGTTGATGTCAGCGACACTGGAGAACGTCAGGGACCAGGAAACAAAAGCTAATAAAAAATAACCCACTGGTCTACACTGCTTATTTTTTGGGGGTTGAGAGAAATTAATCTATGTAAGCATGGTGCGTGCAAGTAAAAAAAAACACTGAACTTTGTTATGATACAGATCAAAATGAACTTTGCAATTGACCGAACTAGATTCCCATAACATTATAAATCTCCTGAATTGAGGCGGGATAAATTATTTCAGTGCTTTTTCTCCTCAGATAGACTTATTCTGTCATGCTGTGTTTAAAGAGAATGTATTTACTGGTAGTAATATGAGCGATGCTAATATTAATAAAATACACGTTTATGTGTCTGTTGTATTAGATATAATAAATATATCACAAAGACCCACAAATACAGAATTATACATAAATATAGGCTAAGAACCCCTATGCTAAAGAAATGCATTTGAACTGTAAACTAGTTTTACCTATGACACAAGCCCTATGGTGTTACCACTCTGGTCCTCGCGGTCCACATTCTGCAGCATTTGTGTTCCTGAGGAGTTGTATGCAGGTCCTGCAGATCTGTTAGTAGCCACAAACACCCTCAGGATTGTCGCGGTGATTCTGCTTATATTATTTTGCTTTGCTTACCTATTTATTCACATTGCCCTCTGAAAGATGGATTGCATGAAGCTAAAGTAAGGCTAACATCCGAGAGCCTCGTTTGCACCAAAAGCTGACCTGGCTCTGTTACTCAAGCTGAGGTCCGACAGGCTTGTCTTTTTCTAGTAATCATAGAATACCCATACTATCACATGCGAACCGCTGAGTTCACTTCTTTGATTTTTTTGAGAAATACCTTGTCAGTCCTATAATTCTTATAGTCCACGGTGGTCTTTGAGTAGCAATTTCCTGTTTCCAAAAAGCAAGCAGGGTTCACAATACTCACAATTTTAAGTGAGTAACAAAGCCATTTTCGTGGGATCTTGTTGCCTGTCTTTCTTCCTTTATAGCAAGAATGTCCCTTTTGGCCATTTAAAACGATACATTGAAAATATTCTACATGCTTGGCAAACTGTTGGAAGAAAGTTAAAACCATGCAGTGGCAGATAACGGAACTAATGTGATTCTCCAATTACATTGATTATTTTGTGCATTCGATTAGTCTGTATAAAAATATTCTAGAACAGTGGGTTTTACTGTGCAATCACGGAACTCCTCATAACATATCCTTATCTCTGCTGTGTTTCCTTCCTTTCCTTCCAAAAAACTAAATAATCTTATATAGACATGGAAATGAATACGGATTTAAGAGGCTCCTTTTCTGGCCGCATACATTTGGCTTCAATTTAGGAACAAATTAATAGTTTATGTGGTTTTTCAACCCATAAAATTCAGTCAAAGTAAATTGAATTTGTGCAACATTATACATTTGCTGAAAAAGTGCATTTCTGGGCTACAATTATAGCTGCTTCCTGCCTTTTTTGCTTTACATATGAGGAATTGAAATATTCACTCTATGAAAAGTGAAAAGTTCAGTGGCCCATCTTCGGTCTTGACCAATCTGAAACCACAAACCAAAATTCCTCATGGTTGCATTTTCAGTCATCACAGGAGTTAACAGAGCCTATACATTATAATCATCATAAACCCTCTTATAAGATAAAATATTAAATTGCCTTTGAGAATTTTGCTGCAAAAAGTATTGTTTGTTGATAGCATGTTATGCGATGTCATTCAAAAATGTCAAAACGTTATATGAGTCGATCGTTAGAAGCAAGGCAATTATCAAATCATTTCTATATGCCTCTGCCTAAACAAGTTCTTAATTCGACTACAAGTGATTACGTGGAATTGGTTCAGAATAAAAATTTTATGCTTGGAAATTAGTAAATATTGGAGCATTTTTTTCCCCCATGCTGAAATGACCATACATTTGCATGGAGTGATCTCTATGGCTGTGACCTTATCGGTGCCTCTGTGTGGTGCTGCATTTTATCCTCGTTAATCAAATCCCTGGTAAAATCTAAGAAGAAGTGCAGACCATTAGACATTTTTGCAGGTTTGCGACAAACCAGCGTAGGGGAGATTGTATTACAACGTGGACTGTCAGATGTTGTGGTATTATATTTGTCATCCCTGCAATTTATTTTCTGTTTTTCTGTCACTCCATTTAGAATGCCTAGTATAGTTGGAAAGTGTCTAGCAGGCCCTGTCTCCCTGCTGTACCTTGCGGACATTAGGGAGTAACGTTGTGACAGCTGTGTGCATTTATCCTGGAACACTCCTATCTTCAGAGATGCCAGCAATTTGTACCTTTGCTGACTTTTCAGAAAATTTGGGAGAGGGTGGGACAGATAAATCAACAAAATTCACCCTGGTGACGATAGTGTTGGAAGTTGATTTGAAATAGCAGGTAGTGATGGCTGTATGACAATTTTGGCTTAAAAAAGTGATATCTCCAACTTCTCCAACTCCACATCTCAAACTTGTCCCCCACAAAATGACATCAATTGAAATTCTGAGACAAAGAGAGAAGTTCTTAAAAATAATTTCATAGATTTAGGGGAGATGTTAAACGTAGGGAAATTAAAATATGTGGTGGTGACAGAGCCATTGTTTATTATCCAAGAGTTGCTCAAGAGCTGGTTGGTTAGGAGTTCATGTAGAGGTCAGATATCCATGTAGAGAATTCCTGACATATCTCATTCCGATACCTGTGGTTTGGGAATAAATAAGGGAGAGGAACCAGAACCAAATAAATGCGAAATGAACAAAAAGGGCTCTTTGTGTTGGAGGTGATTAAAAAACCAGATGGCAAAGGGTTTTAGTTACGCTTCCACTACCAGCCTGTCTCCCCTTACTCCAATTGCCCCATTTCCTCTCTCAATTTACTGTAATTAAATATTCAAATAAAAAACAAGCCTTAACTCTGCTTTGTCTTCCTAAAAACTTTCCACCAACGTTGCAAATTGAATTTTTCAAGTGGATTGAAGGCAAAGAAGGTCCAATGCTAAAATGTAGTGGACTGTGCTATGATTGTAATGTCTTTTGAGATATTCCAAAACAATGGTAGAAACTTCCAAAGTACTTGATCACTGTTACAACAAATTAGTTAAAGTTTATTGAGAAAAGATAATTGGAAATTTCAAGAACTAGCTTTTTAGTTAAACATAACGACTGTAATGCTAATTTTAGAAAATAACGGCTGTTCACGGCATTTTCTAAAAAGATTTTTTAAAGAAAATTCTTTCAATGTCCTCCACTTAACCATCAGAAAATATAAGAAATTCTATTTCAATTTGAGCTGTGCTAGCATGATTTCAGAGCTGTTTTAGTTTATGGTAATCTATTTAAATGAAAACATCATACAAGCTGCATAGGATAATTTTTTTTTTTAAATGGAGAGTTAATTGTCACTTGTAGACCTCAGTTGAGTTGAGATAACCAAGAGACAAAAATGTAAATGAACAAACTGGGGGTGAAAAAAGTTTCTAAAAACAACTGGAAAAATGAATGTTAACATGAATTCAGACTTATTCTGACACATATTCCCATTGGACATATCAGCGTAATTTGCTACTCTGTTTGACGTCTTCTCCTCTACAGTTAAAAGCAAACAGTTGCAGCAACAGTAGATATGCCAGTGTCGGAGACTTTGTCTAGCACCAACTTTCATACTACAAGCACAGCTTCCTTTCTTTGTCCACGTTATTCCATTCCCAGTCTCACTGCTGAAATTTCTCCAACTAATGCCTTGGAATTCCTAGGATTTCTGCCTTATACAATGCATTAATTATAGGAGGAGTGTTCCCAGAGCTGAAAATCATCTCCTTGCTCTAAAATGATAGCATTGACTGATTTTTTCTGAAAGGCATCTGTTCTGTTAGTCATTTAGACCCTTTGATCATAGGGTGAAAGAACATTACATTCTTTTTTTAGGCAATTTCTTTCTGATGTTTACAGTAAAACCCTGCTAAATAAATAATTCCCCATTGGAATTAAAATATCATTAAAATATTTATACGTAATTATGTCTTACGAATAAAACACCTTTAGCAAGTTAGCAAGTGTGTGCTTCATTATTGATGCAGAATTTTTCAGATTTCATTGGAATAAAAAATGATGTTAGAAAGTGGACAAATGTATAGAGGACTTACAGCCCTTATTCATTTATATTCTAAGAAGGGAAAGACATGTTTGTCCATGGTAGTACCCAGAACTCTCCAGGGTTTTGTAAATATAGGCAACAATTGTGTGACATTTTATTAGCTTTACATTTGGTTGGCCAAAGGTGACAGAAGTGTTAACGTCTGGAGTGAGCATTTTTATGGTAATTGTTTTGAGATATTTAAGAAGAGTTATCATAAGATATTAGAACAGTAAGATGCATATGTATAATAAACGAAACAGTGTCACCCCTGCCATTTGGTTTATTCCTTTTGCTCCTGGTTTTAGAAACAAAGATAAATATTGAGCTCTACGGGTTATCCAGAAATTACATGTTAATTTTCTCTCACAACACTCTTCACTTTTCCCTCTCCCTTGCGCCTGTTCCCCTTGACCAAACCCTTGGAAGCTTTCCTGACTTGGGTGGCGCGCCACACATATGATCCAGACATCTTAAAGCAAAAGGACATTAGAAAAATGCAAAGGTCTCAATTGTTTTATGGAGCTTAGAAGGACTGGTTTGGAAAAAGTAGGTAGGTTTTAAGAGACCGAAGTCAGCTCTATTTCAAAATCTAATCAAAGGCAATTCTATGAGCATTGTCTTTTCCACAGTGGCTCTGAGAATGGCATCTACTTCACAGGTATAAGCACTTTACTACAGTCCCCTTCCTAATTAAATGTATAAATTACATAAACGTTATTTCAGATTAATTTTTTAAAAAGTATTTTACATCATTTTTGCAATAAAGATAGTGCTGTTGATTAACTGTGTGAGTGATCGCAGAATACAGAATTGTATCTTTCTGCTGTGCACTGGAGTCTGTAACTTGGCACTAATATAATTATCACTATAAAATAGGTTATAGTGACTCAGTTTGCGTTCTCAGGCTAACTCAGGATATCGAGTTTGTGAAAATCTCAGTGCTCAAAAAGCTGTCACTCCATTAACCATGGAACATTGCGTGCAAAGTTACCATGGTGTCCAAAAGGCCTTAATCTGTGCATATCTGTGAATAACACATTTAGGGGCCTGTTGTCATGGTATTGGATACCCCAGGCTGGTGCCACCTGTTCCAGTTGAGAACTGGTGGAGGGGGAAGTGCACGTGCAAGTGTATGTGTCATTGCCTGTTGGGCAGTGGCAGTTTCAAATGTGGGTTCCTCTAGTTACTCCAGCATCCCATTCATTTGCTCCTTCCAAGCTGCAGAATAACCCCCTCTCCCTGCATTCTCCAGTTATGATTGCTAGAACTATGTCACGACTGAAAGGCATGTATATTAATAAAGAATCTTTTTTCTGTGTCGTGTGTCTTTTAAACAGTACATTTTCCCCCAGTCTTTTGTTAGTTGCTGTTGTTGGCATTAATTTGAACACTAGTACTTGATGTTACAATTGTTAAAATTTATGTTTTTCCATTGCTGCTCTGTGCCACTCCATTCCCATGTCACTCTGTAGAATGATGAAAATTCATAAAACTCATTTCCATTTTGGAGCTTCAGGAAATTCTGCCTTAAATTAGTGCTGGCTCGTTTTGTATTCCCAAACAGTTCCACATATGAATATTTAAGATTTTGTGATTGACTTAAAAAATTGGCTTTGCGATTGATAGATCTTGTCAGTAAAAATGTATATAAATGCTTTGTTAGATTGTTTATATTTTTTAATGTAGTTTTGTTGGACAATATTAGTCATACATAGATTCCCATTAGACCTCTGAAGTAATACATATGTTAATACAATATTAATGCAAATGCTAAATTTTTTTAATTCAAATAATAATAATTCATAGGGTACTGTATGTTTAGGAAATGTATTGATGGTTATGGCTTCTGTCCTGGTTGGTCCTGAACGCAATGTTTAAAGTCAGCGTGGGACCAGAACTCCAGCAGTAAAGTGGGGCTGCAACGCTTTAACGAGGTGTGTGGACGGAAGAGCAGGTGTTTAGGGGGCTGTCTGCTGAAGTGAATGTAACCAAGTTTTTCTTCAGCGTGCTATGAATCCTTGGAATGCCAAAGGTCAAGGGGTCGCGCAGGCAAGCCTCATTCCAACAGGAAATGTATAGGACCATGGACCATGCTAATGAGCGCAGCGATCTGGCTTTGAGTTTCCTCAGTCTGCCGTAGTCAACAGCAGTCATTAAAACGCCTAGTGTATATTGGCATTATCCATTTCAGCTCGTTGCCTTTGCAATACGTGAAGTCCGCTTATAATGATCACGGCCGTCCAGGATAATTTGTTCACTAAAAGCTGTTCATCTTCAAAAGCGAAAATTGTGGGTTATGCTTTAGGGACATTTTAAAAATGTAATTCTTATCTTCAGTAATGTCTTCAAATGCCGTATTAAACAATACGAACACATAAAATGCATCGAATGCATAAAAATAGCCCATGCCTATTATATAATATAAAACCATACAAACTAGTTTCAATCCACTTACAAGATGCATAGGCGCCTTCTTCCTTTGCAGTTTACGTCATCCCTGTTCGTCACGATGAAGTCTTTCTCTGAGAGAAGTGTAATGGGATGTTTGAGTCGGGACGCGTCTCTTCGATTTGTTTTCGTTAAGAATGTCATTAGATTTAATATGACGCCGCTGTCCGTCCATGGAAAATGTCTTTCCTTTCCATGCCATGATAGGCAATGCACCTGCAGACGAGCGGCTTTGTCTTTAGCTGGTGACAGGTGCTGCTGGGTAACAGCTAGCCAGTAGCAAATGAAAAAAGCGGTAAAAGCAGTAAAAAGCGGTTGATTACTATAACGGTAGATCTTATAGGTGGTTTGCACTATATAAGGCCACGCGGGTTGCTTTTATCTGCTGTAGATAGCTGTAGTACCATATGGTGCTTAGTGTTTCGGTGATTGTACATTTGCCTTGCTTATGTTTTGAGTCAGGGTTAAACCAAAAATGTTTTAATCAGATAATAAGAGATGGAGGAGAAAAATTTTGTGAACGCTTCACAAAGATTTTTTCAAATTGTCCTGGGGTCCGGGGAGTTCTTGTTGGAGTGTTTGAGCCTCTTCTTAGCCATTTAAGAGAGGTGGAAGGGTGAGGGGTAATAAGGCAGGGATTGCGACTGAAAAGCCTGGTTAGTTACACCAAGAACATCCCCTTAGTAATGAGTTATTTGCTAGACAAATAGCACTGCAATTCCACAGTCTCTCTAGCTTTGATCTGCATGTACAGCAGCTGTGTTTGTACAATGCACAGTGGATAACAGCACCTTTCTCACAACACACTGTTTTCCTAAGTCCTTGCTTGTGTTCACGTCTGCTGCATTAATTTATTATGGTGTTTAAAGTCATGCGTACACTTTCTCATGTCTTAACTGGATTATGCTTGATGCAGTAATGTGCTACCTTTAATACATGTGTATGCAGAGGGGTGTTTACCTGATAAACAGGGCAGCATTAGCGCACACTAAAACTCTTCTGCTAGCTAAGCGTTGCATGACAGTTGTTCCTGTAAAAACCAAAAATACCTGCTTAAAGGAATTCTCTGTGGTTTTTGCATGTAGGCCTCGGTTGTCAGCATGAGCCACAACATATTAACTGATTCCAATACCTTGGTGTCAGAATGGAATGGACAACTGATGCCGTTTTTAATGGTTGACACTGGCATGACATGTAGCGTACTGTGTATATATAAAACAAAAATATTTAGAAATATTTAGAAAAAGCGGTGGGTCCTCAATTTAAGAGCACAAACTATAAATTTAGTTTCTTATCTGGCCTTATGCAGAGAACCAACTAGAACCAAATAAAAATTTGCCAACCCGCTAATCAGACTTTTAACAACTATGTTTATTAGCATTTTATTTTTATGAGATAATAAATAAGATTCGTAAAAAGAAAACACTATTAAATACAGTTATGTTATGTGCAGTGATGCCTGAATGATGGCAATGATATCAGACCAATAAAATTTTTCCAAAAAATCCAATCCAATTAATACTCTGTTGTGGCTTCCTATGTCCATTCCGTTGATTTCTATTGGCCAGCGACCAGTGGCAGCAAGGCAGTAGAACCGGACCTAAAACCACCTGTACCCCTGGATAAATGCTAGCTCAAGCGCATATGGTAGCAATCTGCACACTCATATTTTCCCTCTGTCCGGCAGAGAAGCTGACATTAGACAACGTCTGACACATTTTCAGACGACAAGGATTAGCATCTTGTACTAACAGGCTAAGGCTCTAATTAGCCAGACTTCAAATGTTGACTTGAGGCTGCCCGGAGAGATACTATCTAACATGGCAGCTCCAGGTATAATCTCTAAAACCAAAATAGTGCATCAAAAGGAAGCATGGGGAAAATGCTAGGATTTAATGGACCCATTCTTGTTAAGTAATGTCGGGTATCATACCAGTCACATTTCAAAATTGACCGTGAATAATTTTTGCACTGCGAATGACCTACTGTTATGTGCATTACCTTATGTTGTGAAAGCCGTGTCTGAGCTTGCAGTAATTGCTAACCAGTGGTTAGTGATCTGAAAGAGCTGCTTATGAGTGGTCAATAGCGATATGAGGAAGTGCTTATTGAGGGCTATGGTCTTTCATGACTCGTCAAAGGACTGATGGCTTTTACAGCTAGGGTTATGTTATTTTTTTAGTCATTTGATCTATTGTTCGTGTGCTTTATTTTAGGAAATGCTGGGAGAGGCATGAGCGTGTTAACGGAAATCAGAGTAGGCTGAAGTGAAGTTTTGTTAGCTGAAATTGCTAAAGTTGATTAAACTAATCTGACACCCTGGTTGCTAGAAAGCTTTCTGTAAATTAAGAATGAAAAATGTAATTAGCGTGATCCAGTCCGCTTTGTACTCCCCCGACCGCCAACCCCGCCGTGAGATATTCCTCTCAGGCCTGTTCTTGTGACCTTGCCCATCGAACGTCTGCAGTAGTTTAAAGCCATTTCACATCAAATGCGCAACTTCCCAAATAAGCACTGGGTTGAAATCATTTGAACAATGCTTGTTGAACAACAGTTCTTGACCCTGCGCTGCGCAACCAATAGAAAACAAATGGTCTAAACGCTGTTATTCTTCTGCTATCCAGTTCATTTCATCTGCTGATGCGATGTTGTGTTCGTTTTCCTCGTAATGGGAAGGGTTGCGTTCTGTTCAGCACATTCTGTATTTGGTGTGAAACCTGCTTCACACCGCCTCTTGGAATTAAAAACTTTCCAGAATCAGAAGAGGGGGATTGAGAGATATTTGCTAGAAGTAGCGTTGATTTGTTACCAAGATTCCTTTTTTTTTTGCCAAATGAATAAATTCTCAGACGGTCTTGTAACCAAATTTTAAATTGGAGATCTAATTAACCGCGACTACTCCCTACTATCACTATTAAACATTAGGTCATAGTTTCTTAAAATGTTATTATGTCTTGTTTCAGACCATATAATGCATATAAATATACCGTGTTTTAAAAACATTTTTTCCCTCTTTCACTTCTTTCAATAATTAAAGAAGACATATTTTATATGTTTTATAGGATACAATAAGTTTAAAATTGCTTTAGAAAGTTATGTGAGTGTCTTTTAGTTCATGGTTTAATGGAAAACGCTGTTTTTCCTCTAATTACGTTTATGAGCAGTAAATCATCCAATGACATCACCAAGAAGTCAGGAAAAGAGTGCTTTCTCGTCAGGCAGTGGCTGAAAGTCACAGGAGCATGTCTGTGGAAATGATATACATTAGCCTCATTTTAAGCTGCTGAATGTAGTTTTAGTTTATTTCGTTTTTTTAACAAAGGAATAATATAATTGTTTTTTAAGCCTGATATGTCAGATTAATAATATAGTGAATCGAGCTTAAAACTGTTAACATTAGTTTATATTGCAGGAAAAAGAAAAAAGGGAAAAAAGCCCATTGTGTTTCCATTATAAAATGTGATTTAGTGAGTAATGGTTACTTGATATACAATTAAATGGCCAAGTACTGTTTATTATATATTAGTATTTATTATTCTGCATGACAGATGAATGTTTGTGGTTCCCTCGTTTTCTAAAAGTAGAGAGAAGTATGAACTGTGTTGGTGGAAAATTCAGAAAAGCTGAAGTCAGCAACATTTCATAGACATGTAATCAGGCCAGTCAAATCTTTTTCTATGGCCTTATTCATCAAGTTTCTCAGTGGTCTCACGCTGTTTGTGGGTTCAGACACGAATGCGGTCATTTCAAATAATAAAGTACAGTATTGTGTTTTTGCTGTATATTTGGGTTCTCTGGGTAATCCCTGCATTTCGGGTAAATCAGTGTACCTTCCTACAAAAACAACTCAGTGTTATTTGAGAAAAATTTAGTTTTCTTTCACAGTTTTCATGGAAACTTGTCTTTCTTGGGACACAGCCGAATATAGATTTACATTGACGTTGTATAGGATTAAAGACAGAAAAGCATTTGTGTCGGTACTCCTTGGACACAGCATGGAAAACATTACTGGCAGAGGTCAATTTGATCATTCTGTGAAGCACACAGCGCACGCTTCAGTACACACAAACATGTTTAGAATTTCATTGTTTTATGATATTTGATATGAACAAAAATATATCTCCAAACATTTTCATAAAGTTCCAGGGTCTTAACCAGGCTGAACAAAGGTTGTTCAGTGTGAATTCGATTAGGCTTCTGACACGACCCTGCCAGCTGACATCCACAGCTGATATCCACAGTCCTTTGTTTTTTTGAGTTGTTGTTAATCCTCTAACAAAAGCTAGAGGATTGCTAGACAAGCTGTGCGAAATCATTTCCACAAACATAGCCATACCAAATGAATACTTGTTACAAGGATATGCGTTTGAAATAGCTACAACCCCATCTAGGACAAAACTCCCAAGTGTGATTCATCAATTGAAGACGATGCATTATTCTGGGCTGAAAAAGTTATTGTCTTGATGTTTTGTTGATTTCTCATTTACACTTCAATGCCAGTTTGTAAATATTCACCTTGAATCTAAAAAATGTATTTGCATTTATATGTGTAATACTTTTCAAAAATTCAACAGTCATAATACAATATTGTAACCAGTATGGTAATGTGATCTCTGTCTGCAGCAGACCTATGTGTCCTCCAGCCAGCAGATGGCACCCCCAAGTCCACACACCAACAGCAGCAGTAATAGCAGCAGTGGGGGTGGGGAGCAGCTGAGTAAAACCAATCTGTACATACGTGGTCTTCATCCAGGCACCACAGACCAGGACCTGGTCAAACTGTGCCAGCCGTGAGTATGTTTTTCATTCACTCTCTAAATAAGCCCCTGCTTATTTATAGCTTACCAGCGTTTCTCTTACACATTCAAGCCTTTATTCAAGGCCTTCCACTGGCTCAGTGATGCCAAATTGAGGGGGGTTTATATTAGTATTAGGCATAGCATGCTAACCATCCTGATTGCTGAAAAGGTTTATCCCGGTATGAGCCGCTCTGACACCCAATACCTCGTATTAGAGATGGTGTCCAGCCTTGGTGTTCGGCTACCAGTGTGACAAGTACACTGTTACAGTAATTTAAATAAGTGAATTTAAGTTTTTCAAGAGGAAGGTAAGAATAGATAGGGATGAATAGATGTTAGATAGAGATAATTAGATGTTCACGCCCTCCCATTAGCACTTTCAGTCTAGTCACTGCATGTTTCTAGCCTTTAGAGATTATCAGAAAGGGTGTCAATGGCTAAGTTGGGTATTAAATGAATAAATATACAGAGCTAGGTAGATCCTGGATTTTTGTAAATTCCCTTTGCATACTCAAGACATGCAATCCTATAAAAAGGATTTATTTGTCTCAAATTTAGTGTCTCAAAACCGTTACTCATGTTCTCATAAGACTTCGGACTAAGATTGCTTGGGAAGAGTAATGCCCCTTTTCCACCGTCCCGCCTTACTATTCTGTTCTGTTCCTTTCTGTTCTGTGGAGTATGCTGCTGGTTGTTTTGGATGTCAACTCTGTTGTGAGGGAATACGTGTTTTTGATTGATTAACATGGCAGGATCAGCGTATGATGCCACCCAATCAAAAGCTTTCGAAGTTTGAATTGACAGTTACTGTATCTGAAGAAAAATGTCCACTTCCGGTGGACAATAAAATGCATTACTCTATTCTTTCCTCAATTAAGCCTACACATTTGAAGTTACTGGGTAGCAGTATATCTATCAAAGAATACTTTCATGGAATTTACCCTACCCTGACAGAGTAACTGATTTCGGCTGGGACCAAATCAAAACTTTGACAAACACATAATCAAATAAAATTGTATTTAAAATTGTATTTTTTTTTGGATAAGGGGAAAAGATAAGTAAACAAATGTATTAGTTCAGCTAGCGTGGAGGCACTTTGCTGTTCTTTTCATAACCATACTCAAATGTAATGGAAATGTGGGTCGGTACGGGTACAGGAGGGAACGGTGCCACAGGACAAGGTTGGCGTTCTGTGTTTTATGTTGGCGGACTCTTGAAACTGTCGCGGAGATGGACAGAGAACGGGGTGTTGTTTAAGGCTTTGTTTGCCAAAGGTTTGTTAAATGCTCTTCGTATGCCGTAAGTATCTGTGTGCACTCCCAAAGGAAAGGACACATTCAGCACACTGCTGGATCCAGTAGAGTGGGCCAGACTCTCCAGTTCCACTCAGCACTTTCAGGCTGGCACCACTGAGACCAGACTCTCCTACAGCCTGGCACTTGATCTTGCCTTTTTTTTCAATGGAAACAATGTAATCCTTCCAGTCTATATATGTCCTGTGCCTACAATGTTGGTTTATTTCTTGTCTTTTGCCTCTGTTTTTTCATTGAATTTCTCGGCAGTGAATTTTAACTCAGTATGAACTTCTTTTTTTTTCCGTTCCCACTCTCCTGCCCCTCCGCCCATTTCTTTTCTGTCGGGAGAGCCTGCCATTTGAAAGTTTGCAATGGTAATTTCATGCTGACGCTAGCAGATAAATAGCTCACTTGACGACTCCGGACTCTATTTTTCCTTGCCCTCGTCGACTCGTTGCGCTTTTCCTGTCTGGAAAAAAGGATTTGCCTTTTACCATCTCTGCATGAATAAAACTCCCAGTACCCTAACATTAGGCTGGACATTGACTTAACACCTCATATAACTTCTGTACAGGTGTATACATGCCTAGCTTTCTTAAGCTGGCTTCGATCAAAGCAGATACTCTTTAGCTCTGAGGAGGATCTGGGCAGCTCCAAAACTGACCAGATGGTTCCACGCGTTCATTGGTGTCGTGTGAGAATGGCCACTTTAGCTTAGAAATGTTCTTTGATGATCAAAGTAAATAAAGACAGAGATCTGTGGGCTGAAAATGGCAGTGAAAGTGCCTGTGCGTGGTATCTGCATGTGTGTGTGTGTGTGTGTGTGTGTGAGAGAGAGAGAGAGGGAGAGAAAGAGAGAGGCAGAGGTGTGGGGAGGGATGAATGGTCTGCTCTTTTACAGCTGTCTGGAAGAGATGGCTTATGGGAGCCTGCCCAGCCCAACAGGAAACACAGAACCCTGGGGGACAGGAAAAGACAAACAAGGCCGCAAGGCAAGAAGAGAGAGGCAGGGAAAAGAAACAGTGATGTAGAGAGAAAGGACTGAGTCTTGAGTTAGTGTGGTATGTGGTGAAAGCTGATAAGAGCAGTTATTATTTCTGAGTGGAATGAGTGAAAAAGGGTCCAGGTGAGGGGGGGCTTAACAGAGCAGGCTAAAGAATGTAGTATGGTATTTGCTGGAGTATGACATCAGGTCCCCTAGCAACGCTGGCATTAGGTCCTAAAAAACGTTTATCCGTGTATATTCTCAGAGATGGGACGGAGCATGTCTATACAAGCAATTTTTTCCACAGTTTCCGTTTTACTAACTTAGATATAATATTTTTTAAATGTTACTTAATGTTGTGTGTATTACTTAAGGCATATTATTTTCAGCTACTTATATTCTCTCGGCATTGTATTACAATATGCTCAATGCATGTTCGCGTTTGAGGTCACCTGTAGAAAAATAATTTAAGTAATTGTGTTGCATATCAGTAATTGTGTTGCATATTTAGGATTATTGTGAATGCCAATTTAATTCATTCATTCTAACCCAATACTGGTAAAAATGATCAAAAAACTGATCAAAGATTTTATAGTTTTAAAGTTTTATACTTTCTGTCTCTCAAAAGCATGCCGACTAAAAATCTGCCCTAAATTGTGAAAGTGCTGGCATTTTATGTGAACGGTATTGTTTCTGGAGGACTCGTTGCTTTAAGTGAGGAAAACTGAGGAAAGCGGCATATTGCGAAGGATGGATGTTTAAATTAAACAGGACGTGACAGCAGACGAGGGGAAGCATCAGCCTAGGAGGGTTATGATTAACTGGCTAAAGAATAGCCAAGCTAGCTAAGTGGGTCAAAGTTGAAAAATCCCTTCCCACCCCCCACCAAACCACTAGAGCCACCAATCACCACACCGCAAGTGCCAAGGTCAGAGAATCTCTGCATTTCACCCCCGCTGGCTGATCATATGCTGGCTGACCGTAACCATGACGGCATCCATAGACGGGCCGGAATTCTTTAATCCTTTTATCCTTTATCTCCTTTTTGTACATGCGATCAGGGATTGCCTGTATGATGGCATCATTAAACTTGAATCTATTAAATATAATATAATAACAAATAATACATAAACAACATTATTCAGTGTATGTATGGTTATGACGAGGGACTGGCCACCTAAATATACATAAACCCCCAGAACACTGTGTACCTCAACATCAGTAGAATAAATATGGCAGTAAGGAATTTGGATCCTTTCCAGTGATTTGTTACAGATAAGGTGTAATCGCTTCATTGCAGTGTATAAACTGATATAATGCCCCTTATGGTTTCATATTTGTGAAATTACAGTGAGAGCTAAAAAGATACACATGCAAAATAATAGCAGATTTAATTTTCTATGGATGCCTCATATAAGTGTTTGACTGCTTAATGCTTAAGTTTCCTTGCTTAATCACTGCATGCAACTGACGGCTACATTGGCTCAAAGTTAATTATATTAATGCTAATGGTAGAATCCTTTGCAGTTTCCACCCTTACTTTGGAGAATGGCATTTGACTTTCCTCAGTGTTTTTCCCTGTACCTGCGAACACTTTGGGTGTGTGAACACAAAGAAACCATCTTCTGTAGGCTGGTTTAGTAGAACGTTTTGTGTAATCCCTTTAAACCACATGGGTGGCTGCTCAGCTCTCTGAGTGTGCCAGTAAACTGATTGGAAATAATCACAGAAACTTGCCTGATAATATGGAAACAGAAAAAAATGCATTAAGTGCTAGTGAATCTGGTAGGTCTGGCTCTTTATGTCTGGAGCCGGTTGTGTGAGAAGGGGCAGTAGGACCCAGAATGCGCCTTTGCTGAGCGCTGCGTGTCAGAGGCTGAGCTGGGGTGTGATGAGTAAGGCTGCCAGCACAGCACAGAGCCGCCAGGGAAAGGATTCGGGTTACACTTTGCCCCTGGCTCACTAAAGCACAGTCAATATACCAGTATACATTACAATGTACCACTATGCACCAGAGTTCAAAACACCCCAGCTCTGATCTGGAAAGTAAGAAATAAAACACATGTGCAACCTATTCGTTCCAAATTGATGTACAACGGCAAATGGTACTGAGTAATACCCTCTGGCCCTACTTCTTTGAAATACCGTCATTCTGCATAAAGCAGCTTTATGTTTCACATCAGAAAGCAATACAAGAAAATATACATTCAGTTTTAAAATATGACCGCAACCATGCCACTAAACAACAAAGTATGAGGCAAAGATGGAAAGACAATCCACTGGTGGACTTTAAAGAAAAAATGAATTAGAGCAGGATACAAACAGAGATGCGGTGTGGGGCTGTTGAGAATAAGTAGGAAAAAGCAGGCTCTTTGTTTTTGTCTTTAGGCATCTCTCACTGGTTCAAAACAGGAGCGCAGAACACGCTTGTTGTTGCAGTGAAGTCATTTCTGGGTTATAATTAGGCGGTGCATATGTTTTCCTTTGCCTCAGTGGTGCTCCCACTGAAAAAAACAAAGTATTTATTCACTGTCAATTCCCCTAAAGCTCAAAGATGTAAAATGTGCCGGGCATTGACAGTGTCCCAACAGAAGCTGCTATTCTGCACTCTTTGTGTCTTTAAGGTATGGAAAGATTGTTTCCACAAAGGCTATCCTGGACAAGACCACCAACAAGTGCAAAGGTGAGAAAACGTTTCCTTTGCGGAAGAGTCACATTGTGACAGTCCAAGTTTCGGCGACTCATTCACGTAAGGTGACTGATGACAATCCCCGTTTTTCTGGGACATGGTCCCTCGCGTGTAATCGTCCTTTTTTGGGGACTGAGCTGCCGCACGTTCCTGGTGCAGGCCCAGCGCGTCACACTTTGCTCGCGTGGCTGCGGGTTGCATGGATGCTGTCATCTTTTCAGCCGCAGGCCTTGCGCGCCGTTGCCCCTGTGGCTTCAGGCCTGTCCTGAGACGAGACGTGTCTGTGTCTTTGCAGGGTACGGCTTTGTGGATTTCGACAGTCCGGCCGCAGCTCAGAAAGCGGTTACTGCTCTGAAGGCCAGCGGCGTTCAGGCTCAGATGGCCAAGGTAAGACATGGCGCGGTTTTGTCTGCGTGTATAAGTGTATATATGTATATATACGTGCATGTATGTATATATAAAATATGTTCATAAACCGAGAAGGAGTAATAAGAGGGAAATATGGCGGAAAATGGACAGAGGACTGCTGGTCCGGCTCTCTCTCTCTGCTCCTTTTCTCTCTTTGTGTGCCCTGTTAGCTGTGGTACAGGCTTGTCATTTGGCCTTTGTGTGGGTGTCTGCCCATGAAAGAGATTCTTGTAGTCCCATTAAGCTGATCCCTTGCTGCCATTCAGAGCCCTCCATTGAGAGAGCCTGGGGAGCGTGCTCTAGCGCCTGCTGTGAAAGAGCCCTGGACAATGAGCCCGCCTGCGCTCAGGCTAATTCACTGTCTGTTCCGTCCTGCAGTCAACACACCTCATTGTGGGGGGAGTGTTCGGGCAAGTATGTAGTCGACCCCTGTAGGCAAACCACGTAGTCCTCTGTCTGCAGTAAAGGGCCAGCTGTGTTTGAGTGGGGCCTGTTCTTTATTAGTTCTTTTTTTTTTTTTTTTTATAGTTTGAAGTCATATTAACAAAAACTATAGTAACTACACGTTTTGTTACTTTCATGCATAGAATAATTGAATCTTTAGAATGGTACAATTAAAAATTCTTGTAGTTTATCCGTATTATCTGGTGTGTATAATTCTCCATATACTGCTTATTTTATGCTGTGCCATGTTTTTTTTTTTTTTTGGGAATGTAACCT
>JAOVYW010022957.1:0-38985 GCA_025775045.1 Hiodon tergisus | reverse complement strand
TCTGGTGTGTATAATTCTCCATATACTGCTTATTTTATGCTGTGCCATGTTTTTTTTTTTTTTTGGGAATGTAACCTATAATGTAAACCAAAACTGGCACAGTGACAACAATAAAATTCAGCTAGTAGGGATTTTTGCTAGTGGTGACAGTTTCTGTGAATTTTAATCAGGACCTAATCTGATAACGGCATGTAAAAAGGATAGCAAATTACGGCGTGCATTATGTATAGGTTTTTTAAGGTTGTGAGGGAACTAGTCCAGTCCTGCTTGAACACAAAAACCAGATTGATTCTTCAAAATGGCCAGGAGACACGGCCTGGTCTGGCGCGCACAAACCCTCCTCTCTGTGAAGACTTCAGGGCGCACATTGCACCTGAAATAAACGACTCCTCAACAGACTGGCTCGACAAGTGACTGACGACATTTCCGTAACTCAGCAGACATTGCTGGGATAGATCCAGGACTGCCTATAGTCAGTTGAAAGAAAGGGGGAATTGATTTAAGTTCCCTTTATGCTGTCATTAGTTGAATATTAGTGGATAACTGAAATATTAGAACGAACGACGGGAGAAGCAAAATTCTGCTGCTGCTTACTGAGCGTTTAATTTGCACAGTTAGGAAGTGTGTAGCAATGATGTGGAATGCTGTAGACTTCCCCCTGGGGCAATGTTCTTAGCTCCTCTCATCGATTGCAGATGATGCCAAACGTTTGAAGTCACGCATAACGATGCAGCGTTTGCTGTAAATCCGTACGAGCTGACTTCAGATGTGAAAGCTCAACCAGGTCTAACATTAAAAGGGGCATGCTGACTTACTTGCTTGCAACCTTTAAGCCGTGTGACCCGATTGCCCAGCCTGATCCTGGACAGCAGCGTGTCCAACAGGCGGCTGTGTATTGTGTTCCCAAAGACATTTTCTTGGATGCATGGCAGGTGGCAGTACGAGGATTGATTGATTTTAAGGCCGTGCTGTGAAAGGGCCTCCTTGGTCAGGGTAAATCATATAAACCACAGAAGGCCTTCAGGTTCAGATACGGCTTTCCCTTTACATGCCTTGACAAAAAAATGGAGGCCAAGTTAATAAGGACTTTTCTCGGTCCTCACCACTATACTTCTGCAGTGACAGACGCACAATATGCACAGTGATGCTTCCTGTTGATGAAAATCCCCTGAGGTCCACCCCCTTCTGAACTGTACGATCTGTCATACTTCAGGACCTGGGTGTGCCGGAGGCACACTGCAGGTGCCGGGCTTGGGCCTGTCGTAGATGATAACAGGCAGTGGGCAGGGGCCATGCTTCTGAGGCCTGAATAGGATGTACTGAGAATCGGACATCCTTTTTCTGTGGGAGGGGCATGCCTGCATACTTATTTTACAGTGTGCTAGACCCAGTATATCAAGGGGCATAAAGTCTGCCTCTCCTGTTGCGTCTTTTGCTGTTGTAAGATTAAAACCACATGAAAAATATCTGTAATAGGACAGTTCATAGCTTCAGGCAGAGGGTCTTTTTAAGCTGAAGCTGCATTCCATGCTCCAGTTTTCCTTAAAAATGACCCCCATACACACTTAAACAATGGCCCTATTTTTTCCCTGCTTCATTGAATTTGGTGTAATAAAGTTTTAGCGAGAGGAGGAGCCACCCAAGGGATTGGGTTCAACTTGAGTGCAGCCGTTCTTGTCCTTACTCTGCTTTCCCTCCCCCTGCCTTTATTTTCCATGCCTTCTCTCCTTTCTCCTTGTCACAACCCCACCCTTCAGGCCCTTCTTTCTGCTACTGATGGTCCTATGTGTCTGTTGTCCACCACCGTCTGCCAGCTTCCTCTTCCTGTTTTCCCTCCGTTCCCAGGTCCCTCTGTCCAAACATTTAATTAGAATCTAAATTATACAAAACGTTGCTATAAAGCAATAGGAAGTTATTTTTTCATTCATAAGTTTCAAGTTGACGTTAAATAGGACAAATTAAAGAAACTCAAAATTATTTGTTTTATTTGGTTGCAGTAAATAACTGAAGAATAACAGTTTCTTTTTGTAATCTCAATATTTGAGTACGTTTAATTAACTTTTTATTTGTACGTAACAAATAAATAAATTATATATGCATTATCAGTGATAGAAATACAATATATTTCGTATATGTAAAAACACTGTTTTAAAAAGGAAATACTGGAAAGAACAGAAAGGAAAAAATATCAATCACACCATTAATGTTATTAACATTAGCTAGGTGATGTTATCTTATTTGCTTGTTAGCTTACTTGTTAACTAAGTTATAAATAGAAAAGCATTAAGTTGGCTGACATTAGCTAGCTGCTACTAATATGACTACATTTGACTTGCTATCAATAATGTGAATTGCTTTTACAAACATAAGGTATGTTAGTTGTAAAGTCCCCAGTGATTGCTTTTAACTATTTGTTTAGCTGCATTTGGTTA
The DNA here is from genome assembly GCA_025775045.1 of Hiodon tergisus. NCBI lineage: Eukaryota > Metazoa > Chordata > Actinopteri > Hiodontiformes > Hiodontidae > Hiodon > Hiodon tergisus. The sequence goes on along the minus strand of JAOVYW010022957.1, from coordinate 36,553 downwards.
GTTACCATTATGTGTGCCATTTCTGGTGGTGCGCACTTCAGGTACATATCCTGGCAGCTGGTTAATAAGTTAAACAATGTAAACAAAGATATTATGTTACAATAATCCAACCACAGGGTAAGGAAATCTTACTGGGGATAACAAGCTCCACAGCTAGCCCACATTACATTTTGCAAATGAAAATGTTTGCGGTACAGCTTTCTGCCCATAGCGTTAACCCCACCCTTGGCCTACCTTGGCCCGGACAAAGCCCTTTGCGTACTCTGGGGCTTCCTAAGCCCTGAAAGACGGATGGTTAAGCCGGTTTCTAGCTCCCGTGTGCCCTGAAAAATACGTGTAAATGCCATTGGCGCAGGCATGCACTGGGAAGCCCCGCTTAAGCATGACCTTTAAAATGCGGCTACTGAAAAGCCTTGGCTTAAAGTATAGCACCCTAATAAATCTGCTTCATGTCCTCCACCTCCTATAATCAGCAACAGGAGCAAGATCCCACTAACCTGTACATCTCCAACCTGCCACTGTCCATGGATGAGCAGGAGCTGGAGGCCATGTTGAAGCCCTTTGGCCAGGTGATCTCCACCCGCATTCTCCGCGATGCCAATGGGACCAGCCGCGGCGTGGGCTTCGCAAGGTATTCATTTCTCTGTGGCCTCTCTTAAAGGCACCCATGCCCACTCACTGCTTTATCCTCTATGCCACTTAGTGTCCTGAATTTGATCTGTCCATGGCTTTATGGGGCCAATACCAGAGAACACTGAAATCTGTGACAGACAGTTCCTAACGCCTTACACCTGGCACTAGTACAATACGAAGCAATGTTCGGGAGGTCTCGCCTTCAGGCAGGATACTAAAGTACTGCTTCTTGACAGTCATTTCAATAGGACTGAACTTAATGGACTCCTTTACAGGATGGAATCAACAGAGAAGTGTGAAGCCATCATTCAGCATTTTAATGGGAAATACATCAAAACTCCTCCTGGGTTGCCAGGTGAGACATGTGTGGTCTTGTTTCTTTTCTTATCTTGAAAGCCACCGTGAACTTCTTATATGTACCATTTTCTTAACTACCTATTATGTAACAATCAGATGTATTTGTTTTTTCTCATTCTCTTTCTTGGCACTAATATGAAATTTCCAACTCTCCTACAGTTCCCACGGAGCCCTTACTGTGCAAATTTGCAGATGGAGGACAGAAAAAGCGACAGAACCAGGGGAAGTATTTACAGAATGGACGGCCCTGGACAAGAGATGGGGAGACGGTGAGATGTTTTGGGCCTAGAACATTGTAAAGCATTTTTACAAGCAGTGTCTTACAGTGTAACTTAGTAGGGAACAAGCCCAATTATTATTCCACCACTATGAATCCCTTTGGGACAGGAGTTATGAATTGTGCAATTTGGTTTTGCAGTTTGTGAATGCCAACAGGAATTATGTCATATGGTATGATAACCATATTGAATTTTCACGGTATCCAAAAATGTCCAAAAAGAGCAAATGATCATGAATAGCTTATGTTACACTATGGTGGGTCATACGGAATGGCAGCCATCTTGTGGATGTCGTGTGAAGCAGAGATGATATCCCCTTATAGACCATTAGAGTTAATTACATGGAACTTTTTTGCTGGATCCACTTCTGTAAAGGTTATTAAAAGAAATTTGCGATGTAGCTTCCACACCCTAATCAATTAGCGGCATCTACAGGTCAAATGCATCCCTGGCTCACATGCATTAGCTACCATTTTGGATAAAGCTAGATATCTGGAAAACAACCTGTCTCTCATGAACGCTAAGCAGTGTGTATTTGAAAAGATTTGGCCGTATTATCATTATACTCCATCCGATATGGTTTCTATATTTAAATTTCATACGCTTAATAGGAACGTTATTTAATAAAAATATGGGTTGATGGTCTTTATTACTGCTATAACCACAATTACTTCTTATACTTCCCTTTTAATTTTCTTTCTGCTACTCTACTAATTATGTGTTTGTTTATTAAATAACACATAATAAATATTTTTGAAGATTAATCATGGTTGTTTATGTTTTTATTCAGGGAGGAATGACTTTAACATACGACCCAACAGCTTTACAGAATGGGTAAGTACATAGTTTTCCGCAACTCTCTTATGTCACAATACACTATAATGTCTGTACAAATTCATCCCTACTTACATGCAGTCATCTCCCTTACAAATGTACAGCCCTTCCTCAAGGCAAGTGACTGCAAGTCACAAGAATGGGAAAATAATACTGTTGAAAAATGCAGCTTCAGCGAATATGCTAACCTGCTAAGTTAGCTGTTTTATCTTTTATTAGCCAGTTGGTGCCATCTGGTGGCAGTTCAATACAATGACACTGGTATTCAAAATGATATTTACTTCAGCAGCACACACATTGCAGAGTAATGTAACTTATTTCTATGTACATCATAGGTTCTACTCATCTCCGTATAGCATCGCCCCCAATCGAATGATTGCACAGACTTCTATCTCACCATATATGCATTCTCCAGTATCATCCTATCAGGTCAGTGCACTGCTTGCTTATGGAATAACATAACCCCTGTGCTACAACCAAATGAGCTGTTTTCTGCCTCGAAATATAGTAATGCGTGAAATGACTTCATGTTCTTAAAGAGCAGCTACAGAATGTAGTGGATAAGTAGGTGGATACATGACTAGGTTGCAGGTCTGACTCCAAGAGGGGGTCTGCTTCTGTACTCTTTATGAGGGTACCTGAATTTGATGTAGTAAATATGCAGCTATTTAAATTTGTATGGCTTTGGTTGAAATTTTGGTTTTAAAGTTGTGTTGCCCTGGCGTCAGCTAAACAAAGAACCATTATGCTAAATTTGGCTTTATGCTCCTGTTGCCATGAGCAGGTTTATTTTTGTTGTGAAATAATTTTCCCCTCTCTCCCATCTTCTGCAGGTACACAGTCCCTCCTGGATGCACCATCAGTCGTACCTCATGCAACCAGCTGTGAGTCCCCGCGTGTAAAACTACTGTCCATACGGCCCCAGTCCCCACTGACTGGCCCTGGAGTGTTTCATCATTTCCGCTTAGTGTGTGTCTGTTTCTCCGTCTGCAGGGGGCAGTCTTGACGCCCACAATGGACCATGCCATGTCCATCCAACCCACCTCTATGATGGGCCCTATCACACAGCAGCTCAACCACCTCTCTCTTGGCAGCACAGGCACGGTCAGTCCCTGAGAGAAACACAAGGAGCCTTCTTTTTCTGTTTATTTACTGCCGCCTGCAGTAAGTCTGTAATGTCATCCTCCATAGGCATCTATTTGTACCTCCATGCAGGATTTATAGCTGAGCTTTAATAGTAATCTCTCTGCAAGAGATCCACACTTGTGTGATTGTCCCCCTTTCTGTTTTCTCTCTCATAGTATATGCCTGCAAACACAACTATGCAAGGGACTTACATCCCACAATACACCACAGTGCCTCCATCCAGTGTCTCAGTAGAGGTAAGAAGAGTGTCAAATTCTGCCTAAACTGCTGGTTCACTGCTATGTACCCTTAACCCTTAAGTTTTCCAGTAAAAAGTCATCTTTAATATTTAAATCAATTATGTAGCCACACTAAGGTCTACAACAGCAGTGTGGTCTCTTTAAGTGAACCACATCCATATATGCCAGTCTGGTTGCTTTGACACACTGCAAATTAAATTCTGACAGACCTGTGAGACAGACATTATCACTCTGGTCATAACACTTTTAATGCATAACAAGGTAGCTACAGCCTAGCCAATTTTTCTATTCTGTAAAATAAAAAGGGGCCACTTTTGTTCTTTTTTTGTATCCTTCTCATTTTGTCTAATCTGGTTTTATACAATATTATAAAAGTCTCAAGGATACTGTGAAATATAGAAACACATTTTGGAATGTTTCATTAGAGAAATTTGGACAAATTATGTAGACTTCTCTCCACATCCTGTCTGATTCTGTCTAGATCAATGGTGTGATTTCTGTCACTCTCAACCCCGTTATTTACAGGAAAACAGTGGTCAACAGCAACAGGTTGCCATAGATACAACCTCAGAACACACAAACTACTCCTACCCACACAGCAAGTGATCTGAAGGTATGTTCTGTTCGGGGTCAACTGTGTAATGTGTATGGGTGTGTGTATGTTGGATTTTGACACTACAGTCTTTTAGCATTAATAAATGTCTTTGTCCCTAATCTTCTTTTATCTGAGATTTTGTCCCTTCATTTTCCACCATCTAACCCGGAAGGTACATTTTGGAGCAGAAAATGAGGACTCTACCTGGAGCTCCCACACCATCTGGACACTATCCTACAAACTTTAACAAGGGACACAAGGAACAACTCTGGTGTGAAAACATGAAAGCTTATTTCTTCAAGGGTGAAACAACCAAAGGTGGGGGATTTCCGCAAAGGAGAATTTACCTTCTATTTTGATTACAGAAAAATAAAAATAATAAAAAAACTGCAAAAAACAAACCGGGGGGGGGGGGGAACTAAAATAATTATTTTTGTGCGTGTAGTATAACAAATTATTATTTTAAAAACATTCTGGGCTTTCACAATGAAGCAAGGAAAAGGAAAAGTTACAACACAAAGTGTCTTTTTTTGTTTTTGTTTTGTAAAATATGCAATCTTTTATTTTTTAGTTGTGTCTGTTTTTTTGACATATGATTAGCTGCAGTAGGAAAATTTTTGTACAGATAAAAAAAAAATGCATTTTTTGTCCAATTTTGCAATGTAATAATTTTGATATTCTATTGTACTTCTAGGAGTATAATTCAAATACACAACAAACCGCTTAAAATTACTACGTAAAAATTGTTAGAATTATAAAATTATAATTAATAATATAATTATTAAAATACAAGTCAGACATCTTCCATAACAGTTGGAGAACAGAAAAAAGAAATATCCATGCAATTAGGCAAAATGGTTTATATTCTGAAATATTCAGGCAATAAAATTATTTTTAAAATAATTCCCTAAAAACAAGTTCAGTGAATATTTATAATGAGAGCTTCCCTAAAAACAAGTTCAGTGAATATTTATAATGAGAGCAACAGACAATCAGAAATAATATAGTATTTATATTTAGGTCATAGTTCTATTCTGTTTAATATTATAGCCCAAATGTATCACTTTTCAAATTATTTAACTAATTAGTCTATTTAACTACGTAAATATTTAACATGAACAGTTTTCTTACGATCAGCAAAAGGATTATCCAGGCTAAGTTAAATGTTTTCTCCACCAATCAGGAACAATGCATTTACTAATTGTATGCTTCATCAAGCAGGATTTAATCTACTGCAGAAACACTGAAAACGTCAGGATTGATTTTTGTTTTATTAATTAGACCATACAAGATTTAGTTTCTATTGCCTTTGAAACACTTAAGTTGATCTTGTGCATCACCATCTTTAGAAAAGAAAATCTCAACGATAATAGAGCTCTGCTGATTAATTTTATTTTTACAGTGTTGTTATGAACAGAAATACTGAGTTTTCATGCTTCAGCAAAAATTATTGATTGTTTTAAATTAGATTAACTGTCCTTACACCTTGTCAGGTGTAACCTTGACCATGACAAGAATTCATGTGCAGCTGTTGAAGCTTTGTAGACTCCCACATGACAGATAAACTCAATTAAAATTGCCCTCATTGAGATTTAAAACTGTAGTCAGAATAATTCCTTTGAAAGGCGCCAGTGCCTAATATTTGTAATACAAACTTTGAAGAAAAGTTAAGCTAGTCAGTTTTTTTATAGTATATACTGTATGTGTTTTATATACAAAAGCAAATGCAGTCCTTTAGTACAGATGTTTTTGTTGTCATACAGGATTTGGCGTTTCCTGCTAGTACCATCAAAAAGAAAACAAACCCTGCATTGGAGGGTTATGTGTTTGTGTTTGACTCGTCTCCAACAGAAAGATGTTAAATTAGAATGGAAATATATGCTTTTATCATAATGACTGGTGCTACAGCAGGAAGAGTGGCTCACCTGAGTGCACCTGCTCTGAGGACAAGTCTGCATGTCACGAAGAACAGTGGTTTTAAGCGGTTTTGTTCTTGTAGTCGTTCTGAAGGCTTTTGTGAATTTCACTGTTTTTAGAAAGGAAGAAGTGAAATACCTTAGAGCCACGCTTGTAGTTTGTAAATTGTGTAATTTTTTCAAATAAGTACAAATTTTCAAAAAATAAAAATAAAAAAAGATTAAACTGAAAAAACAAAGGGACAAAATATAAATTTAGGATACTAAGAATCCTTCAAAAATGAGTTGTTGTAGAGGGTGGGAAGGTCTCTGGGTCGTTTTAGATGTGCTTTCACACTGCTGCTGTTCTCTCATATTTTTAGTCCTACGTCTTCGTGATTTTTGTTTGTTTTTGCTTCTTATTTTGGGGCTTTTACTTCACTTGAAAACTTTTTTGGTCATTTTTTTGATGATTAAAAAATATATATTAGATAATGTAGATTTTTAGTAAGGAAATAATGTTCTAGGAGTGTAGCTTTTAGCTTTTTTAAGATTCGTAGTATTTTGAAATTGTTTGTTCTGTCAGTTTGTACATGGTTCAGGCAAACCACAAAGCTATTTAAATGTCTTCCACAGCTGTCTTTGTTGCTCTGGATTATGTTCCTTTTAAAATGGCTTCCTTTTTCAGTCCCATCCACAAATAGGCTCTCACTGGTTTAGGCACTTATAACAGATCTACATGTCTTGACAATCATAGCTCTGTTGAGAACCAAGCATCGGTAATATAATTCTGATACTCTTTTATTCTCTGTTATTATAATTATGAAACCAAGAATCAGCTACCCTTAATTGAAAGATATTGGTGTTAACAGTGCAAAAAATTCTAAGTGCTATAGATTAGCATCACATATATATCTGGAGAAATAGCCGATTCAGTACTCTTAACCTGAGATAACCAAGGACAAGTGTTTATAATATGCTTGGTTTGTGCTTGGCACACACAGCTAATGCAACACCACGGCTGAGACCAAATCAAAACTTTGTCAACCAACTAATTGCACTTTACATAACTGTATTTAATAACTTTTTCTTTTTATGAGTAGAATAAGTACTGAAATACAAAAATAAAACACCATGTAATACAGTTTTATTAAATGCACTTAGCAGGTTGTTGGTTTTGATTTGGTCCCAGACTTTCTCCGGATTTGGATTTTTAACTGTTCAGATATGCTTTTTTGATGAGAACTGAAATGAATGGATCACGACTCATAGACTTTTTGTTGATGACCTTTCAGAAAATGACCCTTTACATTCTGTTTACGAAAGGTTGCAAGACTTAAACGGAGAACCAAAAATTAGCCTGGACAAGGTCAATATTACCTCACCATATCAATCGCAAAAATAAACTTGTGTTAGTCACCAAAGATTTAGCTGCCATCCATCATTCAGTATGCTGAACCAGAAAAAAAAATAGGTTAACAATCCCCTTTGACAATGTATGTGCAGATGATACTGTATGCTGCAAAAAACGTGTCTCCGTGCAGATACTGAGATACTTCATGTACAGATCATGAGTCTGCCTTGTATGAAGTGAAGACTTATTATGTCATTAGGTGAACAGGGACAATAGTGCACAAGAAAAGGTTGCCCCACCCCAGATTTTCTATGTTTAAAAAATGTTTGGACCATGCTTCCATATGAATCTTTTCCTGTTTTATTGTTGTAATTATTGTTGTTTTATTATGTTTGGATATACACATTGTCAGTACAGGTTTTTTTTTAATTCAGTGCACCTCATGAAGGAAAGTGTGTTGTTTTTTTATAGTTTTTTTTTAGAAATGAAACCGGGAGAAATCATGTCAGCCACTACACTGAAAATGAAAACATTATGGTCTTGAAACTATGAAATGACCAGTTACATTGCAGTGTTTGTCTTCGTATGAGACCATCAGATCATCAGAAGTTGATGATGAATGCGTTAGGAGCCAGATTTAGCTTACTGTCCTGAGAGATCTTTTCTAAGCACCAGGCCATGACTTATTGAGACTTTATTAAGACTTTTTATTCACTTGACGTAGAAATGGCTTCATTACTCATTGCAATCTTTAAACTCTCGATATCTAGTGGCCATGCCAAGTAAATATCTCTGTTCCATATGGGAGGGTCCACCTGCAAAATGAGCTAGCATCTTCTCATCAAAATTCACAAACAGTTGGCATAGAGATCAGTTCTTCTGTGAAGCTCATACTTCAAATCATTGGAACTGTCTATTGAGTCATTTCAAGCCTTTTATGCCTTTGTAAATGTGTAAGACTGTAGGATGTTCTTGCTTTCTCAGATAATGGGTCTATTTCATAGTTTCAAATGTTTTGCTGCTAATAAGGAATATGAAAGCAGTTTGTGGGGTGCTAGCCATGCTTGTTGTTTAAAACTAGGAAAAGTATAATAATTTTGTACTATTTATGGAAACAATGGAGATTTATTGTTTGCCAAACTCAGAAACACAATTCCTGAGCATGACTATGTTAGAGCTTTTTATGGCTTAATGGCAAGGTTTAAATTTAGCTAATTCATTTGAGCATAATGACTATTTATTTATTCTACTATAAAAGTCAGTCCCCAAGTAAATGTATGTATAGGCTTTTCTGTTTGATTAGGATCTCAGCTCCTCAAATTAATTATGAGGATAAAGGCCAGTCTTTTTTCAGTCACAAATATGTGCCTTCTACCATTTCAGCCATTCAAAGCCTTTCTACTAAATCCATATTGCATATGTGGGTATCTGTGTAGAAACAAGTCCCAAAACTACTTGAATATAAAACAGGTGTAACTATTCTAATATAAAATTGTAAAAAGGAGCACATTCCTTAAAAATGAGGATTAAAATTACAGTGTTACATTAACTTAATTTAAATTTAAAACTAAAAATGGATGTTGATAATGTTTTGTTGCCTAAAGGTCTTTAAAGGTCATTAACTACAGTTAATTAGGGGAAATAAATTCAATCATTTGAATTCGAAGCTAGTCTTGAGCTTTATATATGCATACATATATGTTTGGAGTTTGCCTGAAATTTCCCAAATTTAATAAGCATATGATTCTAATTCGCAAATATGTTTTGTTATGTTTTAAACCCAGCAGTATAAAACTAGCATTAAAAGATTGGAGTTGGGAATTCTTCCTGTGAAAAACTTAAACCAAACATGAAACCATCTTTAAAATATCAGTAATAAAATATTTATTAAAGTTAGTGCCTAAAAATCTATATTTCACAATTTTTTTAGTTATTGTGTTTCTGTTAATTAAAAAAAAAAAAATCCAAAGTAAACATTTTTTATTTGCAATACATAGTTACAACAGGCTTATTAATATACTGCGAACTGTAATCCAAAATGGTGGGTCCATTTGTCTAGATGTTTATGCATCTGCAAAAAGCTTTTGAATTACAAGCATTTGCTTATAATTACAATAAATTGCATATCAGACTACTTGCACAAAGATACAATTTTAAGGGCTATGGCAAGTGACAGATGCATAATTTCTGAATGACTTTGTGTTAATGTCAGGATAGATTAACCATCAGGTGAACTTGATCATAGTTATTGGTTTTGGTTTTAGTTTTGTTTAGTACAGTCTGAAAATTTCAATATCAGATATACCTGAAGGTCCCATCGCCAAACACATAATTCTCCAGGTTTCATCTATTGGCCAAACAAATTCACAACTGGCTCCTCTCTCACAATACAACTGCTTTTAAACACTTCCTTATTTATACATAAACTTATGTTGTACAATATGTTCAAGGGAAAAATTTAAATACTTAGCTAGATAGCTATTTTTGTCTTCCTCTGTGCCATAGATGCCGGTTTCTTTGTTAATCTGGTTTTTTACTCATGGAAAAAAATCACAGCTTTAAACCTTTTTTGGTTTTGCTCTTTGAATTGAATATGTCGATTTTCTTTTTTAATTAAAAAGTTCTTGTTTTTCATGTGTTTATTGCTGTTTTATTTAGTAGAATTGTCTTGTGATTTGCCTTTTTTTTTTTTACTTCCACTTTTGTTGTATAATAATGTAATTGTTAGAAAAGTTGAACATACAAAGCTTTCCATGGAATTTGAAAAGAACACGTGCCCCACCCTCCGCTGACCCCAGCATTTTATATTCTGCTTCACTTTATACCTTATTTTTTTATTATTTAATAATAATAATAATGGTGACGCTGCATGGTGTAGCAGGCCTTAGATGTCTCACAAAAACAACGAAACTCAGCACAGCACTGTTGGTTTATACCAGAGCTGTAGCCATGGAGTCAACATTGGGGGGGGCAAACAGCACATTTTTATTTTATTTATAATTTTTATGATCAATATATTGGGGGGGACTTTTTGAGCATAGTTTAATATTGATATTTCCCCCCAAATATATATATATATATATAGTTACGGCCCTGGTTTATACAATTTAATTTGTTTAATTTTGTCATTAAATGACCTCTCAGCTGTGGCATTTACCTCAGGGCATTAAAACTCACAGGCAGGCAGTTCTGCTTTGGACGCAGTTAACAGCCTTTGCCGCATCCTTAATGTGAGTGTTTGTTAATATAGCTGGTGTTTTTATGTATTAAGTGGAGGGGAAAAGAATCGGGAAACACTTTTCCAGCCAAGCATTTATATTTAATCTTAGTAAGCATAACATAGACAAAAGGCCACAGATGAAATGAACACAAAACCACTGCTGGCCATTTGGCCCCTAAACTTCAAAGGTTAAGACCAGGAAAGACAACAACTGGAGCAATGCAGCACATTTTCAATGACCACTACACAAATCTACCTTGATTATTTTCTTATACAACAAACTGTACACAATTTAGCCATTTGTTTTTTTTAACAAACATAGAATCCCATTTACTTCAAAAATATATATAAATATAATCAATCCATTATTGCTAAATGAAAGGATTTTAAAACCCTTTATGGAAAAAAAAAAGTGCAAAATAAAAACCACACATCCGACTGGACATTCAGTTTTCAATGCCAAGAGTTCACAAGAAGTGAGAATAGGACATGGGCATTTCAACATTCACCGGATTTCTCCTGCTACCCCTCGTCTTTAGTGTGGGTGCGTTTAATGTGCCATAGAGGTCCTAAAGCTAATGTAGAGTATCATGCGGCCAACTAGCTTTTCGTTTATAGACAGAGACTGGCGTGAACATGAACGGAGTGCGTTCAACAGTCATGCATGGCTTTCATGAATGAAACAGGGAAAGGCTGAGAGTGTTGTCTGTAAGCTTTACACTGCATTAAGGCAAATTGTAAAACTTAAGGGAAAAAAGCAACAAGAGAGGATTTGAATGCCAAGAAGAAAGGGATTGTCACTGTGATGCAAGCAAGGTCAAAACGGTCAGTGTATCACTGTTGGTGTTACATCTTTGACTTGAACATGCATGCCTTTAAAAGCAAATAATCATTGGCCAAGACATCATATTTAAAAAATGATACATAAAGGGAACTGGTCCCCAACGCGGTTGAGGGAAAGGATCGAGGAAAACGAGAGCAGTCATACAAAGCAAGTGGTGAGTGGTATCACTTCCAAGCAAAACAGAAAGACACTCACAACTCACTGGCACAGATGGGTAAGAATTTTAGCATTGACAAACAGACCAGAATTTAAAAAAATAATCTTTCACAACAATTTAAGTCAAACTACGAGACTATTAGTTACAATAAATACAAATCTTCATCTTAAAATAGGACTCTTCGATAGCTTTCATATTTAATAAAATAAAATATATTATTTTAAAGGAAAATGCTAATATGAATGCTTTTCTTGACTTAAATGTGATTCATCTAATCCATTCTCATTTGCAGTTTTTTTCCTCCCATTTGACATAATATGCAGGTAATATCAACTGCCAACATTCAATAAATTCAGTTACCACCTCGACAAACCTATTAACTTGCTTGATTCTTGCAGGTTTTGTAAAATGTCTACAGAAATGTTTTATTTTTAGCTACGCATTCACTGATAATATTATTTTTCTACTTTAATCTGTGGATCCAGAGTTGCTTACCAGTAATTGAAAGTTTTTTTAGTGCACAACGATGATCATCATTTACCAACAGGTAAAGGCAATTTAACGATGGATTCTTAAAACAGGCAGGATGAAACTTACAATGATTATAATGACGATTAGCAAGCTGCTGGAACAAGAGTTAAGATAAAGTTGGGTCACCTTTAACAGGAGATGAATTCAACGTTACACAATTGATTGTTTTTAAACAGAGTTACAGATGTTCGAACAGCAGTTAAGGGCCTCTTAGACTTTTGTTTTTGCAGAGGCTGCATACACAGAACTAAATAAACCCCGGTGTAAAAAAATCGCAACTAACACACTGCATGAAGGAGAGGGAGTCTGGACCTGGATGAAGGACTGGTTAAAAAAGGGAATGATAAAGATATCAGGAGGACATCAATTTCGCTCTGAGCCAAAAAGTTGTAGGAAGAAGGAAAAGATATAGATGACATCCAGGTAGATGTTGAGTGTCGCAAAGACGTACTCCTCAGGACTCATGGCATAGCGCTTGTTCCCTATTAGCAGTTGAGTGTCGAATGCCAGGAACTGTGAGGGAAAAATATGGAGGCACAAGGTTACCGGGTCATACCATTCTGCGTCATTAGTATAATAATATTAGACTTAAAATTATATGCTATTTAACATCCAACCGCGGAACTTACCATCGTAAATAATATTGCCCCCAATGAAGCATAGATGGCATGTAACCAGGGCACCTGGAGAATATTTATTAGACAGTTTAAAGGCTAAGAAACAAGGTTAAGAAAGAAGCCTAAGAAACGGAGGCTATTAAGAACCAATGATAAATAGGTCAAGTGTAAATGTAGATTTAATTGTAAGCCTTTGTTTAAATACAGAAAAGGAAATTCCCCAAACCCAAATCTGACCTGAAGCTTCTGCCATTTCTCTTAGTGTCAAACTTCCCAAGAGTTTACTTACATATCCGAAGGGGATAACCACGGCCATAACTATTCCAGAGATACACATCACCATGCAGAAGACAAAAAGCACACCTTGGCATGAGGTGACGTCCACCTAGACAGGGACAGAGAGCGCAGGCGCTCAGTGGTGGTGGCTAACTCCCACCAGTCACTCACACGGGTGTGAGCCACACGTACTTCTCACAAACTCCCACGTATTCAGCTTTCCTGCAGTGCAGTTCACTTTCAGTGTAATTCCACTTGAGAAATCCACAGTTAAAGTACAGTTATCACAAAAAGCATGACAGTTTAAAACTAAACACAATAGATGTTAGCATTATGCAATATTTTGTCATTCATAACATTCAAGGCTCTTCAGTGGTTTTTGGTTTTGTGAGAATGCTGAGAGCACCCTTGAGACATTTGAACAACTTGAAATGAATGAAGTCCCCCCAGACAGAGAATCAGTGATACAAACTCTTCTGAAAATGTTCCATGCTTTCAACAATTATGTGGGCTCTTTTTTTTAAACTCAGTTGTGGACAATCCAAAAGCTAATGCTGAAAAAACTCAGTTGTTGACAAATCCAAAAGCTAATGCTCAAAAATAAAAATGTACTGTTTTTCTAAGGTATAAAGCGGATTATTGACAGCAGAATTATGTACAGCGCAATTATTCCCACCTTGGTTTGGAAGCTGAAGATAGTTACACACAGACAGACCATGGCTGTGATTCCCAGACAGATCACTACAGATTTGGTGTTGTAAAAACTGTTAGAGAGAAGCAAAGATAGGACATATATAAGCCAATGGGTGGATTTTAGATTAGAAAATAATATCTCTGTACACATTGGCCTCTATTACCGCTACATTGTCCATATTAACAAGCCTTAACCTTGCCTGAATAGTCTGACAATGTAAGCTTGCCTCTGATCATGTCACTGAATAATCCTACATTAGTTATTTATCCATGCCACTTAGCATGTGGGCGGTCTGAGCACAGCGAAAGCATGCAAACAGAAAACAGACATGTACAGTCGTGAGTATTGCTAGCACACAAGGAAATAGGAACACAGTTAGCATAACGCATTACCTAGACAGCATCCCTGTCATATAAGAGAGGGAGAGAGTCTGAAACAGAAGGATCAGCAGTTTACTCAGGGGCAACAATGCACACACAGCCACGCGTTTTTACACGGTGGAAGATCTTCAACCCTGAATCCCACATTCTTCTACAGAGGTAACCTTCACACTAATGTCCACTGGGGTTCTGGGATTAGCAAACTCCTACCCATCTAGCATGGACTAAAACACCTTTGTTCCACAGTTGAGACTTCCTACTTCTACTGATCATTACCATATCATAAACAACTTAAAGGAGACAGAACTTAGAGAAGAACCAAAATACGATATTGTCAATAAATTTTTTTGCTGCAAATTCCTTCCTTCTATGGAATTAAATCTTCTGCCCATATAAGTATTGCCCACCCTTTATCCTAAAGAATTTCTGAATCTGTTTATTCTTGGTTAACTATAGAACACGAAAAGGCATAATAAGAGTGTATTCTGCAGTTTCTGAAGTACTTTTTGTTGCTTTTTAACTTTTTTTGATACTCACAAATACGGCCAGCAGAATCAGGTTCCATGGAAACTTCCTCCTGCAATGCAAATGTAGGATGGTTAGGACCAGAGCAGCACATGCTAACCTCCTCTATCATGATAATAATAACCATAACTGTACACAACACATCACAATGATGTGTACCAACCTCGACAAACTAGTACCAACCTTGGTGCACTACAGCAGGAGAGGGTCAAGTAGGTGACAAAAAACACTGCACTGTTGAGAAGCAAAATTAGTTCGATTTAGGTCAATTCTCTTTATTTAATTTTATTAATTATGACTATATTGATGATATTAACAGCGAACAGGATTATATTCATATGGCCATATATTAATTATAAAATGTACGCTTACTAGGAAGCCCAATACCAGCCTGGGTTTCCCTGAATGTAAATCCTCACTGGCTCACTAGGGTAGAAAATGTGACAGTGTTATACCGATAAATTGACAGACACACATACATAATTGATTAGCACACACCTAAGATGCATACCTGTTCTGGTAACACTCACCAAAATGTAAAAAGAGCCACAATAGCAAAAGTGATTAACAGCTGGATCATCAGAATGGTATAAACCTGCAGGGAGGCAGGCAATGGTGTGAAGGACACAGAAAGATACACATTCCCACAAAATCAACAGCACCACATCTACCTGGGAAAACTGTATAATGTGAATTTAGACTATGAGTACTATGTACTATGTACCAGAGGGCCTCACACATCTTGGACATTTAAATTCTTTAATTTAACTCCTAGTGCTGGCCAGCAGAGGATGGGCTCCCCCACTAAGCCGGGTTCCTCTCAAGGTTTCTTCCTGCAAACCTAGGGAGTTTTTCCTTGCCACTGTTGCCACTGGCATGCTTTTGGGGGGTCAGGCCTGGGACGTACTGTATCTTTCTCTATGTAAAGTGTCTTTGTGACATGGCAACATGTGAAAAGCGCTGTATAAAAATAAAATTGATTGATTGATACTGGAAAATAGACTTCTGCACAGACGTTAGTGTTCCACAAGGTAGCATTGAAATACCTTGCGGATGAAAACCCTGCGGATGTTCTTGTCATCCCAGGTGAATTCTGTCAGCCTCTCCGCATCGCCCAGGTAAACACCACTGAAAGTGGGGCTTGAGCCTAAGATGTGAGATGGATGGAAAACTGCCCTATGAAACTGTGGAACAACAGCTGAGAAACCGACTTGCAGCTCAATCCTCTATCCTCTAACATTCAGAACTGCGTACTTGTCTACAGCATTGTCACTAATAAAAATAGTCACCTTAATACTCATAATGCAGTGAAATAAATAAGAGATGAGCAAAGATCAAAGAGAAGGAAAGAGATGGGTGCAGTACAGTGAGACAGAAACAGATGGGTAAAGTACACTGAGACAGAAAGAGACTGGTAAAGTAAAATAACCGGGCAAAATAAGATGAGAAATTAAGATGTGGTTAAAGTAAACTGTGGAAGAAGCGGGGGTTAATAGAAGCCTAGACTGAGGGAACAGGCACACAGGGTATGAAAGGCAAAGTGACCTTGTCGTCTTACCTGTTGTCGCCTCCTCATAACTGGGCGGAGCAGCAGGCACCGCCCCTCCTTCTTGTGTTCCATTTGCTGTCTTGTTTGCTACCAAGTTCTGGAGACAGACGGAACGAAATATATGAGACATCCACTTATTCCCACAATTTGGGGCAGTGCAATGTTGTCACAACATACGTCATTCGTGTTTGACTTATGGCTGATCGGAAAGTTATTATACAGTTTTAAAAGCGGTGAATAAAATCCATATGTTTCATTATCACATCACCCGTGCCATAATATTGTGTTCCATTTGCTGTCTTGTTTGCTACTAAGTTCTGGAGACAGACGGAACAAAATATATGAGACATCCACTTACTCCCACAATTCGGCGCAGGGCAATGTTGTCACAACATACATAAGTCATGTTAGACTTATGGCTAATCGTAAAATTATTATACTGTTTTAACAGTGGTGAATAAAATCCATGTTTCATTCTCACATCAACCGTACCACCATACTGCCATAAAATGTAAGTATTGTCATATTTTTGTTCCACCTGACTTGTTCCTTTATTGTATAATGAAATTTGATATAAAACACCAGCTGCAGATGTTATGTTATCTGTGTGACTTTGCAATGCGATCGATCGTGTTTGCAAAACATAACATTAAATTGTCATGTGACTGCTGTATTTATGGCATTTTAAAAAACAGTATTTCTTCATGCACAACAATTTCAATGCCAAAGAAAATGCTCTATCCTGGTACCCACATAAACTTGGCATGTCTGGAAATATTGCTTTTAGCTGCTGTGTAAAATTCTGTTCAGGCTTTGAAATTCCCGAAAAAATACTATAAACACTTTATACTAAAGACGTAAAGACAGAGGTTTACTGTATTTACAGTTTTTGTATGAGTAATGACACAGATAGTGACCAAATCTTTTATCTGTGAGACATATTGTCATTGCATCCATAAGAGGTTTTGTACATTAAATAGTGCCCAATTTACATTGAATGTCAGGCTGTCTTAAAAAAACAAAAACATATTGGCATCTCCCCACGCTTGGGGAGATGCCAACATTTTTAAAATGATGTTGGATTTGTGATCAGAAAGATTTTCTATAACAATAATACTTTTTCTGAAGCCATAAAGTTACAAAAATCTGCACTGCCGGTATTGCCAAAATACGTTCCATGCAATGGCTCGCAGGAGTAATTAAGCACCAGAAACATCATTTATGTATTTATTGTTCACCTTATACTACAGCAGGAACTAACAGCAAAAGCTGATTGCTTGTAGCTGACCGAACGAAACGGCCGCCCCAGTGACTTCATAAAAATAAAGAAATGAATAAATGAATGATTTTTCAGGAACCGTTCAACAGTGCGCATTACGTGAAATCATGGCGTTTTAGGAATAGTGCTCCGTGTCCTGCTGTTTCTACGGATAGCATCAATGTTCAAACGTACGAATGCGAATTTCGCGTTAACTGTTATCGTAATAAATCGCAATAACTACTTGTTTTGCAGTGTGCGTGGATTTATGTTTTTTTCTAATAATTCGTTTATTATTCTACTGTTTTTTAATAATGCTTTTCAGTATCTTTCTATCAATTTCATCTCATGTTCTGTGTCGTCTTATTATTAGATTATTGTACATTGAACTTTAAACTTGAATCATGAATCTCGTGTGTTTTTACCAGTGCGCGAATATAAAATAATGATGACAGTATTTGGTTTTAGAGTCAATATATAGCTACGTAATAAATTGTGTTTTTGGTTCTATTACTTGAAAGCGTAGGAGGTGACAGAACTGTAATGTATACGATAAATATGGTTACTACCACAAGTAACCAATATAATAATGCAATGTAATTATGACAATCGTTTTAATAAGAATAATAACATTTATTTTCATTCAGTTTCCTACGACCCAGAAATCTAAACAAATAACTCAATCGACAGGTCAGAATACAAAAAAGTAAAATATAGGACACAAAAGAATAAGATAACAAACAGTAAAAAGGCAAAACAAATAATCAGAAAATCTTCTGAATGTCCAAATTGCAAAATAAGCGTCTATTTTAATGTAACAGCAGCTGCTGTTCATTACAAGAAGAGTTAACGTGAACGTCGCATTAGTAATTTTGAATAGCTTTATTGCGTAGAAACTGCAGTAGCCTACGTCACACACTCAGTTCGTAACACGCCTTGAGTTCGCATCACGCGCACTATTGAACGGTTTCTGAAAAATACGGACTGCTCCGCCAGGGGTATCAGGAATCTAGGAGTCTTCAGAATTTTAAACGACAAGCATAATGACAGCCGTAGTCACCTCGATTCCCCCATGATTGCCATAGTCCTTATCCTTTAGACATACCAAAAATTAAATATAAATCTTAACATAAACACATTCATAATATTGCACTCTAACGTGACAGAGGAACAGGACACACCTCATAATAGCTAAAAAATAGATTGAATGGACTGGGCACTTTCGGATGCCTGCGCGCGAATCAAACGTAGCCATGGACTGCACTCACAGTGTCGGAAAAATATATATATAGTTATAAGGGGGGGACACATTCTGGCAGCTCAGCTTGCTGGAAATGCTCCCCCCCGTAACTTATATATATATAAGAAAATACCCACGTTGTGACGGAGATACGCAGTGTTCTTGCTATATTAGGAGAATTTTTAAATAAGTAATATAACTTTTAATCTCGTAACTGGAAAGTAGCTTAAAGCTGCACATCTCCTGCGTATGTCAAATAAACAAATGTTTTTTAAATTATTCCACTGCAACTCATTCAGACAGAAAGGTCACTGCCACAAAATCCGCACTATTGCGCAGCTGAGAGGAAATTGGAAATTAAGCTATAGGAAATTCTAAGCATATTTATCCTATGATAAACAGCAGGTACATATACAGGCAGCTAGACTAATAATGTGAAAATGTGTTTGTTTTATGAACGAAGTTGGAATTTTCATCTCCTAAAAAGCTTTAAAAATATTGTATCAGAACCAACTTATCCGCCTATCAGACGTGTTACATTAGAGTACAGCAAACAACTGATATCACATCTGGAGAGAGAACCTTACCTTCCCTTGGGTCATGATGATGTTGTCTAGTATCGTTATCCAAACAAATAATGAACCAATTTATTGTGTCCTATTTTAATCGCAAAAATGAAGAATCCTTGCTGTCGCTAGATTATGTTGGTTAAAAAACCCCACTATTCCCTTGCATTGATCTAATCAACCCTTTATACTGCTCTCGTAAGTTAATCTTAAACCAGACCTGGTCTCTTCCTAAATACCCTCCCTTACTCAAAAAGTGATATTCTAGCAACATCCAGGCAACGCATCACGATTGAGAGAAGCTTGGAATATACTACTTTATTTTTCAAACAGGGGTGGCATGTGCATGTGACGATGATCATTGACGGAACTGTAGTTAAGAGAGGTATAGATGCTTGCGCTGCAGCAAGAATGGAAGCGGGGAAAAGGAGTAGGAGGGTGCAAGGCGTGTATTACACAACAAAACAAAACGGCCATCGTAACACAAAATATGATACAGGGCAGGAGACAATGGGGAGGGGGAGACTTAACATAATGCATCAATATTGTAATTACGGGTAGATAAGTCTGAACACTGTGCAGTCGGTTAGGATCACCAAGAATTCTTAAATGGTATTGCAGTAAAATTCTTGAATATGACTGATACGAGCCTGTCAGTGTGAAACGTACCTGTAATCCTACCTGGCTACCTGGTTAGGTAATAGACTCTTGTAGACTGCATTGTCTACAGCCTCCACAGAGACGAGATAACATAAGCTTAAGGAGTCATATCGGTATACAGTTTTAGTTATTATCCATTATCATGTGCTGAGTTTGGCTAGATCTCTGTGTTCTTGTGGGGGGTCAGGGTGCTCCGGTTTCCTCCTACTGTACAGACTGTAAGACTTGCAGGGTTAATTGGATTGGAGTTGGAGAAGCGGTTTAGGAAATGAATGAATGTATATAGAATAATAACAACGACAATTATGATAATACTAAAACAAGTGCAGCGGTGACGTAAGACTTTCGATAATTCCGATGGAAACAGTACTGCAGTGCCCTCCACTGGTATTTAAGCAGCCTAAACTGAAGATTTAAAAAACCACTACCTTTCGTTTGTGGGCTCAGTAATGAAGCCTGCTACGGGCAAATATTTCATTAAAACTTCTAAAACTTATTTTTTTAAAACCAACGTTAGCGTTACACTTTACATTAGTAACCGTTATATTATGTTTTTATAAAAAATAAATTTTAAACAAATTTTAACCGTAGCAAGCTAAATTACCATTTCTAGCTAAATAGTCAGACATTTCTTTTCATAACAGGTGTTGTGCCGAAATCGGTCATTTACTCTGCTATGCGCGCTGGCCGGCTGGTGGTGGTACGTTGCGTGCAAGAAAGAGCGAATAGCTGGCCTCGTCGAAGAAGAGGCAGCTGACCCTGAGGGCAAAGACGAGAACCCTCTTCTGACAAAGACAGCGGAGTTGGGCAGCACCTCCGAGAGTGAGCGCTGCCACGCCTGGGGAGATGCCAGCCGCTGCAGCTTCGCTCACAGGGGGTGAGGAAAGCCAGGTGGCCACTCCTACTCCCCCTGCCAATAAAGAGCTTCAGCAGATCGCAGCCGGCCTGATCACCAAGGTCATCACAGCGGCCAGACAGGTGGTCCTCACAGAGAGCCAGGTGCCGCAGCCTCCTTTCCCCTGTCACTTCTCCACCACACCAGCCCCTCTGCCGGGACCAGAGACGGAGGGCCACATTGGGCCCCTGGAGAATGGACTGCCCGAGGACCTGGCGGAAAGCGCAAACATGGAAGAGATTCAGCGGATCGTGGCCGGCCTGGTCACCGAGGTCATCTCAGCAGCCAGACATGTGGTCCTCACAGACAGCCAGTGTAGGGACAGTTGTCCCAAATAGCACTGGGTTTTCTAGAACGGTGCCCGGAAGCAACGAAGGCCTGTTTCAGATTTTAAGATCTGACATTAGAGGTGAATTAGATTAATTGGACCATTAGATGTTCAGGTGTCGTTGAGAGATGCAGTGGTGGGATGGTTGTGCCAGCACCATCGTGGAGGTCTCACCTGATACAAAGGGCAGGCTGATGGCACACGTGGGGGGGGGGGGGGGGTGTTACACTGATAGCCTAGATCATAATGGTAGTTGGGCCATAAAGCTTCTAGGTTATAAATGGTTTGGATGCCATTTGGGAGACTTGGCTCTGCACAACGAGCCATTTCTTGCTTCAGTTGCTGGAAGCATTTTCTTGATGCGTGGGGCAACTGAAACTATGTATTAAAGAGAACAAAAATACTTCCACGGTGGTAGTTTCCTTAACAGGATTAGAACTGTGTAATGTCTTCTGTGGGTAACTTTCTTTATTCCCCTGACAGCATCTGGTTAGGCGATTGATTGGGAAACAAGGGAGGTACGTGAGCTTCCTGAAGCAAAGCTCTGGTGCGAAAATCTACGTTTCGAAACTGCTACGTTTTCGGTTCCTGAGTTTCAGATCTATCACATAGAGGGAAAATAGTTTTTGTGTAATTGAAAAATATATACCTTTTTCACCACTGTTCGGTTTGTCTCTGTTTCCTGTGTCCTCGTTAACCTTCGCTGTCTTGCGTTTCTGCACTCAGGGACACAGCAGCTGGTGGACAGGGCACTTGCTCTTATTGGGAAGAAGTTCAAAAACCTGGACCTGACCAACCTGTATTGTCCATCACATCTCCTCATCACTTTGCTGTCACTGCCCATGACCACCTGGGTAAGGGTCCCCCCCATCCCGCACAGACAGATGTGAATGTGAGCTCTCTCTCTCTCTCCCTGTATTATTACTTCTTATCTTTTGCGTTATTTAATTTTTTTGGGTCTATTAAATATATCTATACAATGACCTAAATTATAGTTATTTAAACATGGGCCTCCTATGAACTGCAAAGTATGCTTATTCATACGGACAAGGCCAAAGAAACCACACACAACTTTTTGTCCAAGGTTTTCATTTGGCCAATGTAAAAAAAAATTAATTTTTCAAAACTTTTCTCAGGTGTACACCTGGTGTACTGTTGACTTAATTGGTGGGAGTCTGAGCTTTTGGCAAAATAACCCAGTGTGAAAAGCGAGTCTCTGCAGCGTGTCTGTCTTTCAGCTCAAATTCCAGATTGACAATTAGTGGTACACACATAGCCACACAGAAGTGTGTGATGGTACTTGGCTGGTTGTGCCAGCCACAAGGGAGGGAAGGTGGGGATCCATGAGCCGTTTGGCTGGTTACATTTTCTGGTCTAGTCATCTCTGTGCGGCTTGACAATGCATAAGTATTTTGCATAAAGATTTAGATAATCTAATATAATCTAAGAAATACCAAGATACATTCTTCCTATACGACAGTAACCCTCTTTTTAGTGACTACTGTTTTCAAAAGGTGCAGGATGTTGTCCACCAGGCACAGGATTTCATACTCTTGTTCAGGTGTCACCCGGTAGGTGTGCTGCTTAATCAGTGATGTATCGTAAGTGCGTATACAGTGTCTGATCGTGCGTGTTCTGCCTTGGTCATCAGGATTCTTTCTGAAGACGTAGAAGTACTTCTGGAGTAAGGATTTCAATGACTGAGTCTGTGTAGATTTATTTAATCGATCTATCTGAGCAAGCACTGTAAACTTCCAAGCTTTCACCGGGTTTGCGAGGGCGAGTGTTGACACTGGTCTGGAAGAAAAAGTGTTTTGGGCCAAAACTTCCTGAAGCTTATTTTTTATGGCAGCATAGTTGTTCTGAAGTGCTGCAGAGGCTATTCCAATAAAGGAAAACTGTGTTTTGGTAAAAATGAACCCAGCACAGTTGCCAGGTTGATAGTAAACGGGTTGGCCAGGGCTTGTACCGCTATCTCAAAGCGCTGAGACCACCGTGAAAAAGAGGTCCCATCCCCTGTAAAGACTGGTGGTAAGTCAATGTTGAGGCAACTTGAGAATGGTGGAGAGGCGGAAGCAGGTGAGGTAGGAGGAGCAGGAGAGTGCCCAGGAACAGCTCCATCATGGTGACAAAAAAGGTCACGAAAATTCCAAAATAGCGCAGAAAATGTATGCAATCATGAGCCTCAAAAATTAGAAACCCAGGAGAAAACTTGACAAGGAAGGGGCAAACTTTGTTAGCTTTAATTATGAGGCAAAAATATATTATATTTATTTAAAAAGCACCTTATGCCAACTAATCACATGTGTCACAAAATCAGAAAATACATATACATCCAGTTCTTAGTGTCCTGCAAGGAATCACTCAACCGGGTTTGTTGGGTCTAGTTGGCACTTTAAAAAAATAAATATAAAGATTTTTATGGCTGGGTCCTATGTCTGTGCATCGTTAGCATATAAATGATTACTCATACCACATTGCTGTATAATTTAACAAAAAATAAAAAATAAAATAGGTTGAGAAAGGAAGATGATAGCTTTTTAAAAATGTGATTATATATAATGCCTTAAATTTTGACAAGAACCTCTTCACGCTGTTCAGAAGTGGCAGAATGAAGATTAATGGATACACTCAGATTGCATGGTGTTATACTGCATAGTGCATTTACTTTGCACTAGAGGGCGACAGCGCGTTAAAAATACTGTCCACTCAGAAAAGCAATAGGACCAATATGGATCGTTTCCTGTAAATCAGTAATGCGTTTCCTGAATCCTACTGCAAAAAAATAAAACCATTCTGGTGACTGCAAAAATGAACGCTATTCTAACGCCATGAAACAAGACACCTCTAAAAATCATCATCAATCAATCAGTGAAAATAGTGAAATTAATTATCTGCAATTAGCAAGCTGTTGAAGTGAATAAATGTAAACAAATGTCAGGACTGTTTATTACGGAAGATATTTTTTCTGAACGCATTATGATGAATAGTAGTCACCCCCAAAAGATTGCCACTAAACAGCACGTTCTTTAGGAACAAAACAGTAGCATCAACATAATGACGTGCAAGTATGTATGTATGTATGTATAATTATCTCCTTAATGTCTGACTAAAAGGACATACAACAAATGAAAGGTTAAATGAATTCCGTGTAGAGTGTACAACAGAAGTCAATAGAGTATTTTTACTACCTAATTGTTGTATAACATTATTGATAAGCATGTTGAGAATAAGGCATTGTGTTCACCAGAAGAGTTAATTTTTTAAACTTAATTTTATACTTAAAAACCATGACCAGTAGCCGCAGTTGCCCGGGTGCCTCTGTACTTAAAAGTGTATCGTTGTAATTTAGGCATTGATCGGTAAAGAAAGAAGAATAGAAACAGACGTGATAACCAGCAAACAGTATATAACCTCATTTTATATTGTTTCTATTGAAGAAGATAAAACAAGAAACATTTACAAAATATACAATTGGATGTCATCAATAAACAGTCATCAAAGACCCAGTAAATGGTATTAAAACAAACAAATAAGACAACAATAAAATCTGCCATCTAGGTCACATGGACTCCTTTGTTAGTGTGATAGGGGTGAGGGTGGTCTGTAGTGCTACCATTGTTTTTTAAAATAATGCTTTCTTTGAAACCCTGCAGCCATAGCCTTGAGTTCCTCGTAACCTCACTCTGACCCTTCAATCTGTCCCATGGTAATGACCTGGGATGTGGAGAAGCAGATCCACAAAACAGTGGCGTGGAATACAGTTTTGACAAAACCCGACATGCATGGGACAAATAGATTTTTTTTCCTGATTCCACATTAAAATCAAAATAGAGAAATTATAAATGTACAGAGGGTCTTCATTTTCAAGAAATCTTTGAAAAATAATCATTAAATACTTTATTTTTAAACCATGTGAAATTATTTCGCAAATAATATTGTAGACAGTTTGAAGAAGTACCATAGTTTGCTAAAAAAATGTTATTTTACCATAATATTCCACTACTATATTGTGATATAAATGATTGTTGATGCATGAAAGGGCAATTTCCCATATATAGGATAATATGACACTAATGTATATATATACAGTATATGTGCTCCCTTTCTCTTGCACACGACTCAAGGTGTGTCATCCGAAAGGTAGATCGTACCCCCCGATGTTGGTTGATGGGCTCCAAACAAAGGGAGACAAGGAATTAGTTCATTTTGGTCTATAAAAAGTGCATAAGAACATAAACAGGGAAAAAGGGATGGGCTAAAACCTTGACCTTTCCCCTTTTTGTTGCATCTCTCCCAGAGGTACAGGACTGAGGTGATTTTTGAGGGGTGATATGATATGGTATAAGGTATATGGTATATAGAGATCTGGTGGAAGGTGACTATTTGCAGTCAAATGAATGAGTCAGGAGCTGCATCAGTAGCTGGAATGTCCAGGGAGAATGTCCAGCCAGTTAGTTCAAAGAATCACTGTTGCTGTCTTTTTTCTGAACATGCATCTTGGAAATGTATATTTTATCATTGTTTGTGCAGTGGAAAAATCTATTTTACCACTTTAAACGGATGAATCAGGACAGCGGCCTGCACCAGCCATGTCCTGTGGCCAGTGAAGGGGCCCCTCAGGGGTCGATGCGAAAGGCTAGCAGTTTATCAGAGTGCAGGTTGTTGAGGGTACGCAGGTCAGGCAGGCGCAGAAGCAGCTTGGGGAAGAGGGTGCTGTCCTCTGGGTTGCGGCGGGTGATGAGAGACCGGAGGGCCTGTATCAGGCTCTCCTGCAGCTGCTCCAGTGCCCCCACATTTACGATTCCTGAGCGGTCTGAGGGGACAGATCAGAAGAAGGTCAGGTCTGACAGTGGTTGCATGGAGAATGTGACACTCGTGAGGTGGAGGCCGAATGATGGCTTTACTCACCGGCCGAGACAAGAACCACAGCCATGAAGAGGGCCATCTCATCTGCCTCCAGGCCCAGTGTGCCCAGCTTTTCACTGAACTCAAACATGGCATCCAGAAGTGAACCCATGCCTAATGCACGCAGGGCCGACAGTGGGTACGTCTGCCCATTCAGGAAGGTCACTGTCCTTTCCTTGGCGTTGAACAGGGAGCAAAAACGCACCATCAGAACCTGGAAGACAGGAAATAATTTATGTCACTCCCTAAGCCAGACAGTGAGATAGTGAGAAGAAATTGAGGAATAAAGAGAAAGACACCAGACATATTTAGAAGCGTGGAGCAGTCAAACAGGGTAGCTTTAGATCTTTTGATGGATGTATTCAGCAGGGAGGTTTGACAGCAAGCAGTTTAACAAAGACAGGTTAAAGATAAGGTAATAAGACATAACATCAGTTGTCCATACCTGGAAAGTGCCTGCTTTGAGGAGCATGACCTGGTCATGCTGGGTGAGGTTCTGAAACCCAGGGATGCTCTTAGCAAACTCCACCACCTCACGAACCGCCGGCGTGAAGCACTTTGAGAAAGACTCCCACACCTGCTGGCTGGAGCGTTCCGCTGGAGACACGGGGCACGCATTGAGAGGACAGGCCTAATGGGAGAGAGGGTGAGCACAATTGAGACATCATACAAGACAGGACATATCCAAAACAGGATATTCCAATTTCAGGAAAGCTTCAGAATGATCAGAAATAGCCATCTTCTAACATCATTCACTTGTATTATTTGTTTATGTGTGTGCTGTGCAGATATATAAACACTTGCACATAGGTAAGACTGTAAGGTCAGACTGGCGAGATGGCACAACTGTAGTGAGGTTCAGGCACAACGAGACCGACACTGAATATAATACAAGTGACATAAAAAAAACAACAAGATTGTGAACTTACCAGTACTTTGGTGCCTCCAGCCAGTCTCCAAGGGCATGAAGTCTGCGTTTGGGACTCGCTGGCAGGATAGCTGTTATAATTGCTTGGATAGGCTGGAAGGGTTGGACCTACATTGGACTGAATATGGCCCTGATTGGATGATGGAGGGTAGTTGTAATGGCCATTATCAACAAAGGCAAATGATGGACTACTGTCGCGAGGAGCGACGGGGCAGCTTGGAGCGGCCTGATACCCAGCAGTCGGATAAGAGGGGTATCTCTGGTTTTGGAAGTTATGGGACTGGGGGTGAAGGTAATTGGATTCCTGAGGTAAACTGTTCTGATAGGAGGAAGGATTGTTGTTGTTACTCAAGTTGCCCCTCTTGCCTAGCCTATCCTGGCCATTAACAAAGATGTCGCGGTAAGCTTGGGATATGGCCCCTATGGCTTCCTCCGACTGGCTGTCTCCAGGGCTGGGCAGGGCTTCTTGAATAGGTGAAGAGTCAATTTCCATAGATGCTGATTCGTTTAGGCTGTTCATGTAGCTTTGCATCTCGTCCAATAGCCTCTGCTTCTCCCTTTTTGGAATGCGCCCAAAACGCACAGCTAAAAGACATGAGAGAAGAAAACCGAAATTAACAGAGTTATTAATAGTGCTGATAATAATATATTCTCTCAGTATGTTTCGTCTTTCAATATTATCTGTTTTTTACTAATTTCTTGAAATTGTTTTTTACCTCCTTGAATATAGTAAATATAATTATAAATATTATTACTGATATTATGTGTAGTTACTTTTTAAAAAATGCATATAAATATGAAAGAAAAAATATAATTCTACTAGATTACTAACATCTGGTAAGACTAATTGAAAAAGTTGCGGATAGAATCCCATGCATTTATGCCAAACAGCATTTGAGAAGATTCTGCTCACATATCTTTCTCTCACCCTAAACTGAAAAAACTATTTTTAGGCCCTTGCTGCAGAACAGGGCCTTTAAAGCATCCCCCCCCCCTCACAAGTAGTTCAGTGGGTCAGTACCAAGGTGAAGATAAATCCCACCAGCAGATCAATGTCCAAAAGGTATTTCATATTGGAGGGAGCAGGGGAATGAAGCAGAATGTAAAAATGGAAGAATCTTATGTGTGATGTTAAAGTCATTAGTAATCATAGTATTTGTTCCACTAATACAATGTGTACAGAAAAATGGGCGCATAGACCTGCAAAATTGACAGCAGGGCAGAACTGCGTTACTCTGAAATATATGTATAGTTTGAATATACTAATAAATACAGTAGAGGGCAGTTCAAATCCCTAAGGTCTTTAATAAAACATTTATATTAGTTGTGCAATGTAATCACTCGTTCAGGTTAACGGATTCCTATTTGTAAATAATTATACACTCAGGTGAAATGGCATTTTATTTAGCTATCCAGTTACTAATCTCAGGTTTGTATCACAAGATACAAGGTGCTGCATGACATATTAAATAAATTACTAAGTAATTTTGTCTTGAAGCCATACAGAGAGAAATGCAGTACTTTGTGTTCCAAATTCCTAAATTGAACCTGTGTTCACTGCGGTTTAAAAAAAAACTGATGGCTTTTGGGACTCCATAGCCTCTGGACTCATACATCACTGTCTACAGCAGGGATAAGGGAGGGAGAGCTTAGAAATTGTTGGAAAAAGGAGATACACACATACACTGGATATGTAAATTAGAGGAAGAGACAGTAAAGGAAAGGATAAAACTGGGTAAAATTGAGAGTCAGGGGACAAATGGTTGTGCTCTCTACCTGAGTTGACCCATATATGAGTATAAGTTTCTCTCTCTCTCTCTAGGTCATTCTATTGCATTCTATAACATTTTTCTGTTCTGTTCCGTAACTATTTAGCATACTGTGAAATCACAGAGTACATATATCTGGGAAACAAGTGATTCCAGGTCATTGTATGTCGCAGGTTATTTTTTCAATAATTCCTGAGCAGTCTGTATATAATAATAAGAGCATCAGGCTTTTAATCTGAGGGTCCAGGGTTCAAATCCCTGGGCAATGCCATTGTTGTTATTAAGGACTATGGAAGCGGTTTCTGACTTTGCTTTGATTCTGTACTGACATCAGTTCAAGTCCCACCCCAGCGGATGTATCCTCGAGCAAGGTACTTAACCTTAATTGTTCAGTAAACATCCAGCTGTACAAGTGGATGAATGTAGAAACCGTAAATGTGTACGTCGCTTTGGATAAAAGCGTCCGGTTAGCAACTAAATTGTAAAAATAACAATGTGCTTCAAACTGTGATGCAGGGAATGATCACGTTTTACGTCTCGCATTGTTAGACTGGAGTTAGCCATTGCAAAGAAAAGAGCCTCATACTATGAAGGTAATATTCAAGGAGGCCAACGTGCAAAAGAAACTGTGATTTCAGTATAATCTGAGAACCACAGTATGCTGTGAATGCCCCCCCTGAAAGCCAGGCTCACCGTCTCGGGACATGCCCACTGAGAGGCACTTCTTGAAGCGGCAGTGCTGACAGCGGTTACGGTTCATGCGCATGATCAGGCAGTTCTCGTTCTTCACGCACATCTTGTAGTGGATGTTTTGCTGGATGCTGCGTCGGAAGAAGCCCTGCAGAGGAACACGGGGCAAAGCGGGTTGGTCGCCGAGAGAGACGAGAAAAGGCAAGGGATCACTGCTGACTCTGACCAGGGGCAACGTCTGTTTCTTACCTTGCAGCCTTCGCAGGCATGCACTCCATAGTGGAATCCAGATGCTATGTCCCCACACACCTTACACAGCAACACCATTCCTCCGGACTCTGCAATGGGAAGTGAGAGAGAGGGGAGATGGCAGAGAGGGTTATGACTACCTTCACCCATCTTTTAAATTGGATAGTAATTGCAAATGCACAAATTACTTATAAGCCCTGAAGGATACATCAGCAGTGCCATTCTCAGTATTCATTTCAAGCACTATTCCCCCCTACCAAATAATACATGACACATGATATAATAAATACAACGTCAAACATTTCCCAGGATAGGAAAATTCTGAGTTAGCTTTGAAATGGAAAACCAGGCAAACCCAAAAACAAGCTGACCAGGCTCATGCAAGGTAGGAAATACTCACTGGTGAATGTGCCTGTGAACCCACAGGGCCGCTTGCCCACAATGGGGTGGGAATAGGTGTGCTGGCCAGATGCAGCAGCAGGGGTGGTTGTAATGTCGGGGAACTGGAAGACTAGTTTGGGTGAAGGAGGCGTGCCACTAGGTCCTCTCTGCTTCAAAGGCACAATCTCAGCGAAGGAGACCTCCTCTGGGGATGAGGGCTGGGAGTGGGAGGAAGGTGACTGAGTCTGGTACCCACTGGAGGGGCTGCCAGGACTGGGGCTCCCACTGCTAGATGAGCCTGCATACAGAATTACTCCTCCTGTAGAAATAGACAAGGGTGTCGGCAGAGGTTAATAATTGCTGAAAATGCAGACCGTACTGTAATAAGTCTAAGAGTCATGAATTCAGTGCTAAACATTAACAAGAAAACGTTCTAGCAAAAGAGCTTTTTGAATTTTGCTTTAACCTATAGTCACCTATACAACCTATACTACACCCAACGCAGCCTAATGTCTGACATCATCATGTGAATACAGATCACAATGAACAGCCGGCCACAATGGCAGTTTAAAGGGTTAATTTATACAGCTTTGTAGACTGATACAACATCGGTTTTGCTTATCTAAATCCGAACATCCTGTGTTTTTGTTAAATATACAAATGAATAAAAGCAATTATCTATGAGAATGAAATATGTATCCAGTTCCTAATAAACACGTAATAAATGCGTTAAGTACACAATAACATTTCTTAATCATAGTCAAGTTTAATGGGTGTATAAATAAGGCCTGTAATCATGCTAGGTTTATGGCTGAAAACATAATATATCTAAGGTTTTAATGTACCCTGTGTGTCACACTGAATGATTACTAGCTCTAAACAGAACATAAGAGGAAACTACTGAACATGAGGATATAGAACAGCTTCACGAGCCTAAACTGGAAACAACCTGACAGCTGAAACAAATCAGTTTCCCAATTGCCAGTCTTTTCCGCTAAATGCACGATTACGCTTATTACAGATTTGAAAAACGCGATTGAGATTCTGTGCACACATAGAGGCTTGGAGCTTCCACAGAAAACGTGTACTCAGTTTTTCTCACTGCTCTCACGCTCCCTCCCTCTGTCCCTATCCGCTCCTCGCGTTTGGTCATGCGTCGCAGATGAGCCGTGGCGTGGCTCACGTGTCAGCACAGCCAGCTGCCGCCTCAGATCCAATAATAGCCCAGCTCCTCTGGCGGCGTGCCCACAGCTGACTAACTGCACGACACCTGACCGCTGCCTCACATGGACCCCTGACACAGTTACCGCCTGAGCTTGCCGGGCGAATTCCGCAGTCCCGTGTAGACAACAGCCACAAAACAAACAGACGGCTGGGCGATCACGTTTGAAGAGTGCTTGAACAGTCGCCACTGTGGGACCAAGCCACAGTCACCAGATATTGGATAGGACGAAAAAAGAATGTGCATAGTCACGTTTTCTCTTCTTTCCAAGCTTTTTTGTTTGAAGTTAATGAAGGAAATAAATGTAAGGCAGTAAGGTGTAGTGTCTGGTTTATCTCCGTTATTCCAAAAACTATGACTATTAAAATGGTTTGGGAAGGAAAACAAAAACGGCTTGTTCTCTGTATTTGGTTTCTTTTTCAAAGCACGTGTTTTATTGTGTGGCTTAAGTGCTCTTGTAATTCCTCTGAGAGCACGTGTTGCCACACTACTGGGTTTTAATACCCTCACTGTAACTAAAAGGGCCACACCCTGCGCAGCTACCGACCCCCACACCCTTAGAGAGCACACAAACATTGTACCCTAATTCATATTTTCATTCTCTGTGGTCCAGTGTGAGCTCACAGTTTCTGCTGCAAACTTGCAATATAGTGAAACTCGAAGTATAAAACTATAAAATCTGATCTTCAGGCTTGTTATCTCAGCATCCCAAGGAAAATAGGGAGTAAATGTGTTTCTACAACTTTAGGAAAGGCAACATTTCTATAAATAATACGTATATTAAACATAATACTGCTGACCTTTCCTCATATCATATATTTATAAAATGTGCAGTCCTCAACATTAAGACTAGAATAAGCAACTTCAGTAGTAAATTTAAAGCAAGACTACGGTATCCTTGTGAGCACAAAAAGCATCATAAAGTTTGTGTATTAAGTGATACCAAGTACAACTGTTGATTCAAGAATCTGAGACAATACAGGACTGGATGGTATTCGAATACTAACATGGTATGGTAGAGGTGGTGCCACATTCAACCATTGTTGGTGCACATAACTCATGTGTGCACCTACAAAAGTCCACAGATTGAGGTCAATGCAATCTCTTGAGCCAAGTGAGAAACCAGCAGAGCTGGCAAGCTCGTTGTGAGGTAGTTCACCCGTGCAAGCAATAATCTGACAACATCCCTCCTTATCCCCTACCCATGAACAGTTACCTATACAGCTTTTAATGGTTGATGGAGTCAGTGAATCTTGGCTCTTGTTTTTAGAGATTTAGAGATTTGGGTGGGACAGGTTCTAAAGCTTTTTTGCATGCTTGTGTTCAAGGAGGGTTTATGTGGAAAGGGATGTATGAGGGGAGAAAAGGTTAAATCCAATAATAATTAAGGAATTAATTGCACTCAGATAAATAACAGATAAGATAAAGATATAATTAAACTGTAAGTAAAATAAGATGTATTCCCTGCCAAAAAATCCCCATCTCCTGTCATTTTCACAAGTAAGGACTAATTAGTGCTCTTAGTTTTATTTCCAGGTTTACTGGGCTGAGTGTTTTTGTGTTTATCTTTTCTCTTTCCCCTACCCATTATTATGTCGTTTTTAAAATATTGTATTACATTTTGGGTTACATGTCCATTACTGTGCTTGCTGTATATAATTGAAAATAACAGAAATCTAAAAAAACAGCTCCTGATAAACAGCACATGCAAATGTATGGGTAACCTTGAATGGCATAACTGCACAGGACTATTCAAGCGGTAAATGCTATCATGAAACGTTGTTTGAGATATAAATAATGTATTTCAAGTTGCAAAATAGTAAATATCAATATAAGAAGAATGTTACTTTTCACTCCGCATTTTTTCTCCTATTGATATGACGTCCTCTCTGCCTCCTCTCACTTGGTTACTCAGGCAACGTTGAAACATCAAATAACGAGTACTTGCGTGACAATACATTACCAAAAGACTCCCAAGAGCAAACCCAGTCACGTTTTAGTTAGCTAAACATGGACACAATAGAGACTGGAGGAAAAGCTTATAAATTCCAGTATGTAAAGCATACATTTAATTATGCATGAATGTTTATTTCATACAAAAAATTAACAATGCATAATTTAGACATGTTTAGCAGATTAACGATTCTCTTTTAACAACTTCACCTTGGTCCAAATCTCAACACATAGAGCACGAAGCAAAGAACGTGATAGGAAGATATAAGCTAACTTAGCGTGCAAATCGCTGACCCAGTGACCAACCTCTCCAAAACCTCAGGCACGATAAGAACAAGAAACTCCGGGAGAGCCGAAAAAGGAGGGGGAAGAGGAGGGGGGAGTGGGTAGGGGGATCACGCGCAGCACGCGGCTGAAGGCGTTTGTCCACGTGATGGTGACTTGGGAAACTAAACTGACGTTCAGTAAACCGCAGCCGGATCTCCATTGGAAGTAATTAAAGTTGGTAGCAGGGATTCTGAGAACACCGCCGCTATGTATTAGGTCCACATGGCACATGTCAAAGCTTAAGTTACTTAGTTGCACTAAACGATCGTAATGTATAGATTTATTCAATCTCACAAAAATATTTTAAGTACGGATATTTTAATTTGGTAATTTAAAACAAAAATACAGCGATAGCACCTCAAAGCACATTTAAATTATTAGTTAATGCTATATAATTCGTAACAAACGATAGATTTACCTAGATCGTTAAAATATACATCATTTCAGACTTCTCTTAATTTATTAGTATAATTTTCTTGGGCAGACATTTCATTAGATATTTTTGATATGCACCTTTCATTGATTAATATGAAGCGTCCAGCAACCAGTCGTTAATGTAAGCTTCCGTTTCGTAACAACAGAATATTAAAACAAATATGTCAGTTCGGTGTATACCATGATAGGATCATGATGACTGTAAAAGCTGATGCAGAACTATACTTGCATTACACATATTTCAGTTTCAAATAGTGCCTCTAACATATTTATGTTCAAACGATGTTTGTTGCTCCTAAATGTGATGGTAATTTTTCCACAACAGCTAAACGGAATAACTGAGGCTCACGGAGCCATAAGTATAGCTTCTGCACGAGACACCTGTGCAGTCACCAGCACTGGAACGTGACTGCAGCTTTGTCAATGACGTGATAACCGGAAGCTGAGGACACCGAGGAAAAGTTTTTCAGTACTGCGCGGTAATATTATCAGCAACAAAGACATAGAATTAAACAAATTCATATAAAAAAAATAGCTTGAATGCATATCTTTAAAATTACACAAACAAGGAAGTCAACTAGGGATACGTCTAGCTATTTCTAATTAAGCAATGTATATATATATATTTAAAATTAAGAATAAACATATGGGCTGCATAGAAAAACCAAGAAATCAATCAAACAAGACAGCCCATCCTAATGACCCAACACGTGAGTTTGTTGTCATGATGAGAGGCCGGAAGTAGAAATGCCATGCAAGTCGCTGCATTTGTAGCGCACACCCAGCACGTGTAGTAGAGAAACAGATGGTTATTCTCAGTCCCTATCCTAACATACTAATATACGAAAATACAGCCATGAAGGGTTTCGAGCGAGATTATTTGAGATTGTTAAAATACTCACATGGGCAACATTTTTCAATTAAATTACGTTATAACGAGTTATAACAATTTATTATTGTTTGTAGTTGTGTTACTCCAGCTATGCTTTGGATATCGGTTTAAACGAGAATCGAATGAAACCAAGTTGGATATTTAACGTTTTGGACAATTCACATTTGCTCCTATCGCTGATCTGATTGACAATATTAAGTGGGCGATAATTATGTACCATATTCATTACCACTTACAGCCTACTCCACAATACATTTTATTCAATACAATTTTACTTAAGTATCCATAACCACATCAGCACATTTTAATAGCTTATACCCTTATTATAATGAATCTTAAACCTTGATCTGCACATAATTAAACGATAAAGATGATGTAGCATACCTTTTCCGTAGCTTTAATGTACAGAAGTGGCCAACCGAGTACTTTGCTACGGTGCTCGTACGAAATCGCAGTACGGGGACACATGTTTAAACTATTAGTAAACAAATATTATCAAATAAAAACAATCAAATATGCTCCAAATGTTTTATTTTAAAACGTCCATAAATATCAACAAAAACTACAATAACAGCGATCCACTTACCTGGACTGTTGTCCATTGTCTTCTACGGTGGATACTTAAATAGGCTAAATATATTATTGTATTGGCCTGTTTTGTTTCTGTATATCAGCAAGAAGAAGTCGTGTCGATATAGGTGAAAGGGTCATGAAATGTCTGTTCATAAAACGGCTTCCGAATAGCACAGGGAAAATTAATTGTACACAGGGCATTAGGGGGGTGGTGTCAACCCGTTGGAAAAATAAAAACTTCTATTATCAGTGAGAAGAAAAATTGATTTATAAATTATTTTTCTTGCGCATTCAGGCGGCTGTTCCTTTGTTGATCCTCTCTCTTCTTGCCTGAGTTCCTTGACTTGTCTGAGGTGCCCTATGAGCGCGTGTGATACACCTCAACCATAGAACGAATGTTTTTCAGAAACTCAAGAGAATTCAGCCTAGTGCCCGTGTACAGTCATCAGCGTCTTCTAGGCAGAACTGTCAAACAAGATATACACACCCACTAATACACCGCACCCATATTATCACCCACGTTTTCAGGACGATTTGTCTGGAAATGTGACTTGCCTTTGTGTTCCTTAAACTTCTGTTTTTGTTTTTGTATGAAGGAGATTAGTCTCTCTCTTCCTCTATCGCTACCTCTGTGTCACGCACTCCCCCTTCCTGGTCTCCTCCGATTCTTTCTCACGTTTTCATTGGCGGAGACGGGCCGTGGAGGCGAGTCCGCCGAGCTCATTCGACGTTGGTATGAGTTGATACAGCTCTACTGCATGTGCACTCCGCATGTGAGCAGCGGAAAGCACTGGCCTACTGACACACATTTTATGCTAATGTACGTTGCCTCTGATAAGAGGTAAGAAGGGGAGGGTGGACTCACATGGAGAATAGGCGGAGCTCACCGTGACTATAGTTCTTCCATTTGCGGTTCTGTTTAAAGGTCTTTGTGATACTGAGAAGACAGAAGGCGCCTCTAGTATGTAGGCCACTACCACTACTTGAGCAAATAAAAGCTACATCAAAGCAAATGTTCAGTGAGTATCTGAGTGTACCTTTTAGAAAGTTAGGAGTGGTCACGTTTTTGTCGAGGTGTACACGCGAACTAAATCAAGGATCTCAGTGTTGCTACTGCTACTTCTGTACACACACACACACATATATATATGTATA
>JAOVYW010022948.1:0-32322 GCA_025775045.1 Hiodon tergisus | reverse complement strand
TCCGGAGAAGAGGGGTAGGGGCCCTGATCGCTGGAGTCCAGCCTAGTGGTCCACTGGTAGCGGTGGTGAAAGTGATGTAGTCCTGCATGGTGCCTCCCGCGATTGCTCGAAAGAGAGATAGTATGCCGCTGTTATCTTCTCTATTGCCGTTTTCAGGCGGTTTTGAAAACGACATACTCACTGTGGAATCCATCATCTCACATTGGTAAACACAAATGAATTATGTCATACTGTACCATGAGGCATTTTGCTTTGAGGAACTGTAACTGAACTATATTATTGGTGCAGTAATCCTGACTAATGTACAATCGTTCTTGTTTGCGAGCGGTTTGAGCAAGGTTCATTTGATCACAGACAAGCAGATAGTCAAGATTCTGTAGCGTAGACAGGGCCTTAGAGTAATGTTAATTTAGAATTAGGTTATATAAAATTGCTAAACGTACATGGAATTTTTATTTTACCAAATCAAACAGCCAGTACCAGCATTAGCACCGTCTGTGCCCGTCACAGGACAAAATAAAGCTCCGTTATCACCGCAGACACAGGAACGAAAATCACAAGGTCATCACCGGAGCCTTCAGAAAGGGATCCATTTTATGGGTTCACAAATAGTTTGAGACAACGGGTCCTACCAACCAGATATAATTCCCAGTGGAATTGAGGAGGTTCAGAAAACGCATTCAGTGAAAACACGGGAATGAGGCGATATCAATAATGAAAGACCAAATAAAAAGTTGCACCGTGTGCACCCACCGTGTGTATGCAATGCAGGCATTTTGCTATGCTCACTGATGAAACACAGGATATATGTAGACACAAACTCTCATTTTAAAAGATAATTTGTTAATAATGCACAGTGAACGCAGTGCCCCACGCTTTCTGAACGCAGTGCCCCAAGCTTTGCAAGGCACCCCACCCCCCAGCTTTCGTTGAAGATATGGCTTGTGTGACGATGGAAACAACTGTGTCAATGAGAACAGAGGATTTATTCCTTCAGCAATGAAAATATACAAGTGACACATGCGCTAAGAATAGCTATCAAGGCCAGCAGTTGCCAAGGCAAAGATATCGGGCAAAGTCTGAAGGACATCCAGTAAATACAAATGAACAAGTTGGGGATTTCTAAAGAACAGCTGTTGCAGCACTGTATAAAACTGCAGAGAAAAGACCTTTAAAGAAAGGTTTAAGGAAAACAACATGGTTGCCCTGACGTCACTCAACAGGATTCTGACAACAATGGCTGCAAATCCTACCGCGCGTGTAAGGACGAACTGACGGCAGAGCAGGCCGTTTTCTATATAGTGCTGGCACAGCGGATACCTCTGAACAGCAACAATGTCAAAACCTTGGAAACAGCTTGGGTAACAAGGACAGCCTCATTCGACTCATCTTCACAATACCAGAGACTAGTGCATTCTGTGAGTAGCGCATACTTTCCCTGCCTCAAAAACAACATGCCAAACGCTAACGGACAGAAAATGGCAAAAGTATAAACGGGTCATTCCTGCTGATTTTGTTGGTTTCAGCAGCATCTTAATTCATTAAAGTAAGCAAAATATTTCTTAAATAATAATTTTATTTGTTTTTCCTGAACACGGCTACACAAATCGCACAGATATTGTAACATTACATTCCGCAACTGTATATTCTACCGCAAAGAGATTATTTTATTGTTATTTATCCCATTACTCCTTATCATTAGCAATATAAGCAATACTGTGTGTCATTATGGACATGCCAATAAAGCCCTTTGAGTATAGTGCCATTTTCCTTTATTTTAATTTTATCACAGCGTAAGATAGTGTTAACACACCACATGCATTCACAATAATGAAGACATTTTTAAGACCATTCATATTTTTTTGTTTTGCCCCTCCCATATTTTCTCCTTTGTGGATACACAGAGATACAAGACGATATGCAGCTTCCGCAGATGATCAAGCTCTCTGACCCACCCATCAGTAGTTCACATATCGCGGTGAGATCAAGAACCACATTGATTGCAGGGGGATAATGACTCAAGGCGCAATGTAAGCTGTCTGTAAAAAGGTCTACTGCAGCACTAAAGCAGTCCAAAAAAGTGCTATGGTCAGGGACTTATTGGCCCCTCCCCTTAGCCCTTCTGCAGTGGTGTGCATCCACTGTTCACTCCAGTCCATTGAGGGTAATGCCGTTTCGCTGGTAAAAACCGAAAATGAATAAGGACCGGAAGCCATCACACCAAGGAGACCGCCCATTGGCCATGCTGCCTCAGTAATTCCTCCGGTGAGGGAGTCAGTGCATTACACTTACTTTGAATGCCAGGCAGTCTCGACTGTACTCATCATCCTCGTGGAACTCTTTGGGGAAAATGGTAGTAGACACCTAAACAAAACAATTAAATGAATGATATCAGATTCAAAAGGCAGCAAGGCAATGATTTTTTTTTTTTTAACTACAATTTTTACAATGACCTCATCTTTTATTTTGAGTGCATACTGAACTTGAAAGCAAATTATAGAGTGATAGGACTATACTGCCCACAATTCACAGCAAGCGATGGATATGTCACATTTTGTAAACCCTGCATTTTGTAGACGTATGGACACAGAACCCTGTTGAAGCTAAATGCAGTGGTAAAAGTATTGGATTGTAGTCAGTTGATTAACAGGAGGAAATTGCTGTTGTACCCTTGACCAAGCCACATAAACTGAAGCACACAGTAAACTGAAACACCCAGTAAACTGAAACACCCAGTAAACTGAAACACCCAGTAAATGCGTCTAGATGGGCAAAGTGTACTATGAGCCATAGAAAAGATAATAATTTGACAATATTATCGCTACGGTAATAATCAGTTATTTCACTTCCTGCGCCGATGTCCGGATGTCTTTACTTACCGGTCTTCCGTCACTCCAGTGCCAGGTGTTTCCCAAACTTGGGTTTCTTCGGTTAAGCCCCACCCAGAAGTAACGATCGTCACTGTAGGCAAATAAACATATTTTAATACGAAGAGAAAACGAAGTGGACTTCTTGATGCTTCTATATATCTCCTCGCACACAAAGTTTTCTACAATACACCTGGCAGAAACTCTGAAATACAGCTTGTTTTATATTTATATAAAATAATATATATATGCAAAATTGTTTTACATTTCAATCCGTTACATTTTTTTGTTTGTTTGCTTGTTTATTTTTTTATCCAGGCGTAATTCAAGCACACATTCTGTCAGGTCCATAAATATTTGGACATTGACAAAGTTATTATTTTAGCTGCCTGCCACAGCATACAAGCTTCAATTTGAGGGTATTAATATTCAAATCGGGTGAATGGTTTTAATGAGCAAAAAGTAATTGGACCCAGCTGTTGGACCCCATGGCCAGGTGTGCATTATTCCCTCATTAGTTTAATTACAAGTAAGCAGATAAAAGGTCTAGATTTGATTTCAAGTGTGGCATTTGCATTTGGAATCTGTTGCTGGTAACCCTCAATATGAAGTTCAAAGAGCTGTCACTGCCAGTGAATAAAGAGAAGACCAGAGTAAATACAGAGGGTTTACCAAAGACGTAAACCATTGGTAAGCCCCCAAAAACAGGAAGACCAGACCAAAAAACATCTAAAGAGCCCTGTACAGTTCTGGAACAACATTCTATAGACAGATGAGACGAAGATCAACTTGTACCAGAATAATGGGAAGAGAAGGAACTGCTCATGATCTGAAGCCCACCACCTCATCTGTGAAGCATGGTGGATGAAGTGTTATGGCATGGGCATGTATGGCTGCCAATGGAACTAGTATTTATTGATGTGACTTTTGACAAAAGCAGGATGAATTCTGAAGTGTTTAAGGCTGCATTATCTGCTCAGATTTAGTGAAATGCTTCAAGAATCAGCATTCACAGTGCAAATGGACAATGAACAGAAGCATACGGTGAAGGCAACCCAAGACATTTAAAAATTGCCGTTACTCCTACCAGGCACAGATCTTCCGTGGTTGCACAGGGAAGCACCTGCCCCCCTTGTGATCTGATTGGCCAACCCCCCCCAACTTTCATTGGCTCTTAGAGATGTCAATCATTGTTCACCTCATAGTCACTTTTGGGTGCCCCCCCTCACTTTAACCGTTGTTCCCCCCTGTGCCCCCCACTTGAAAATAATCTGGATCCGCCGCCGATTCCTACACCGTTCGCCCGATTTGGATGCAAATACCCTCAAATTAAAGCTGAAAATACTTGTTCAGTATTTAATTTCAACTCCAATATGCTGTAGTAGACAGCTAAAATAACAAAAACATTGTCAATGTCCAAATATTTATGGGCATGACTGTAACATCCCTCACTGAGCTGAACGCTCAACGGCTCACTGAACACAAAAGTGCAAACTGAAAGTCCGGCCATGACTTTCAGGGACCGACTACACAAGCATAGTTTCTTAATGCCCTTCATTAATTTATGAAGCAACTGGTATTCCCAGCCCTTCCTCACAGAAGCTGTGCAGGCCGACAAGCCCCTATAGGGAACAAGTGTTGATGCGTGGCTGACCTGATGACGTCCCTCATGATGAAGTGAAGGGCCTTCATCTCGTCCACATGGCTGAAGCTGGGCAGGTGGGCACCCAAGGCCTGACAGAAGCGCTCTGCCTCCTCCCAGGAGCGCTTGCGACTCAGCCTCTCCCCATGGAACACCTGACCAGAGAGGGACCAGGGCGAATAGGTAGATGATGGCATCTAGGGCCCTGGTGGTCGATGCCACCAGGCATCACGCCAAACACAAGGGTCAGGCGCATTGGCCAGGTGACCCCCTGCTCCTTACCTTGTAGCAGTTGTTGGACCCAGAGGCCCAGCCGGGAGGGCATGGGAGACTGATGTTAGACTCAGGTTCCGGCGCCATGTGAGGTCCGACTTCAGTCTTGCACACAGAGGCGGCCCTGAAGGTGGTGCAGTTCTTTACTTCCCACTTTCCCAGGGGCTGGCTGGACATCACAACACAGCCCCCAGCCGCAGCTGTAACCAAAACCGCAGATCCTCATAAACGATCTACCACAATGAAACAGGAGCTGTAGTCACAACCACACACATCCT
Organism: Hiodon tergisus; assembly: GCA_025775045.1. Classification (NCBI taxonomy): domain Eukaryota; kingdom Metazoa; phylum Chordata; class Actinopteri; order Hiodontiformes; family Hiodontidae; genus Hiodon; species Hiodon tergisus. Next base: position 27,262 of record JAOVYW010022948.1, on the reverse strand, counting down.
CGCAAAAAGGACCCACCACAATTTAACAGGAGCTGTAGTCACAACCACACACATCCTCACAAAAAGGACCCACCACAGTGATAAAGGAGATGTAGTCACAACCACACACATCCTCACAAAAAAGACCCACCACAGTGATAAAGGAGACGTAGTCACAACCACACACATCCTCACAAAAAGGACCCACCACAGTGATAAAGGAGATGTAGTCACAACCCAAAACATCCTCACAAAAAGGACCCACCACAGTGATAAAGGAGATGTAGTCACAACCCAAAACATCCTCACAAAATACAATAGCAATGCATAACAGAAGCATTGTCATTAAAACATGATGCTATGCACACTATTGTAAACAATACTGCTCATGGAAAACCAACCTGGCTCAAACAGGTTCCAGTTGTCGAACGTCATGCGGACAGTAGCGCCCTCCGTGGAGACCCATTGGTACTCCCCTGTACTCTTCATGTCCTGAAGATCCGTCCAGAAGAACTGCTTCTCAGCAGTAACGTTCAGTCCGATGAGGCTGTTGATAAAGGCCTGTTCAAACCTACAATGAAAACAGCAAAGGTTGACTGACAGGTGAAGGTGCGCGTTGGTAGAGTGGACTGAGCAGGTGTCAGCCTCTTCCAGCTGGCCAAACGAGCGTTGTACCTGCTCATTATCGAGAGGTTGCACCGTTCCTTGAAGCTAACCTCTTTGTTGTCTACTCTGTAGCACGCATTCCCATGCCTCTTCCAGTCCTGAAAAACCAGAAGAAAACGTATGGGTTCAAGATGTCAAGATGCTGGCGCAGCACAGAAGAGAGATGCCTACCCCATCTACCGGGCATCCTGGATCCACCCCTGTGTCGTTCACGTCCCCCTTCTTCTTACACATGAAAGGCAAACTGGTCCCACATGGGCTGACTTTCCACAGGTGCGTCTGCACAATGGAGAGAGCAGAGAGACACAGTATCGTCAATCTACATTTCCTAAGACAGAAGCCATCAATTAATGCTGCAGAACAAATTCAATTACATTTCAGTGAATCTAATCAATGTGTCCCAGATTCTTTGGTAATATTATATAAATTTATTTAAGGAATAAAAAAACAAACTGAAGAACATATTTTATGGCACACACCTTTTTGGAGAAGGATACACAGGTGACGTTTTCCGAGCCGAGCTGTGGCTCGTCTCTGGCCCAGTACGTGAAGGAAACGGGAGTCTGGTCCATCCACTGGAAGATGATTGGGTTCTTCTCACTCTTCAGGCCAGTCCACACATGAGAAGCACCTGCAGGAACTACATCCATCCCTGTCCATTACATAGCTGCTTATGAGACACCCTCTCTCACGTTTCCAACAGTCGTAGTATTATCACAGCTGCAGGCTAACTGAAACTATCTAGGAAGTATGCTTCTGAATCCGCGACCAACTGGTTGAAAGTAGCACCCATCCCCCTACCTGCTTCCCACTACCGCCTGTTCACTGGTCTCAACTTAAGCCAACGGGTTCCCACCTAACAAAGCACCGCAATCTGTAGAAAGTTGTTAAATGAAACAGTAGTGGCACATTGATTTTAAGGAACTGAAAACATAGTAAGTTAGATCTCCTTACAAGCCAAAAAAGATGCCTGGTCTGATAAGATTTAACCTCCATACCCACAAACAAAACCAGATGAGTATATTACTGAGCCGGATGTGCATATTACTGAGCTCTGGGGTTGCCGAAGAGTTGTGGAGGAAAGATTACTGGAGCGTGCGCGCGTGCGTTTTAAGGGCCGTACGTGATTTGAACATGGTGTCAATCATCTCTACGTCGGCGAGGCTGTGCATGCTGATCAGCCCGCCCCCGGCCGCCTCGCAGTACTGCTGGGCCTCCTGCATCGGCCGTAACCGGTCCTGCACCAGCTGGTAGCAGAACCCGTTCCAGGGCATCCATCCAGACTCGCACGTTGTGGCCTCGTACACCCACGAACCTATAACGAGAGTTTTACTGTTACTGATCACCATTGTCTCCAGTGCAGATCCAAGAACTATATCCAACATAACCTATCGTACACAGCTGCAACTTCTGTGGTTTTTAGTCCATGGATCAACAACAGCACATCTAGCATAATAAAGTTTAGACAGCAGACGCTATTAAACAGATAGGACTCTGAATCATAGCATTGGGAGGCAATGTGAAGCATTGGTTCTGGCCTCATTTTTCAGGGGAAAAGATGAGTGCAAGGAAACCACTTACTCGTTGGTTCTGACCCAGTCTGGTTAAGTTCCTTCTGGCAGATGTAAGGCAGCCTTTTGCTGCATGTTGTGCTCTCCCAAAAGCCCTGGGTCGTCATCACCGCACAGTCCACCTCTCTCAACCTGGACATGGTGGGCATCCCTGGGGAAATAAGCACAACAAAAACAACAACATGTCCATATTAACCAACCGCTGCTATCCGAGCGGACAGATTTTAACACGCCTTACATTTTTAACACTGCTCCCCAGTACCAAAACTGCACAAGCTGACCACATTATAAAGAGTCCATTCAGAAAGTTGACTTGTTATTCAACAGCATTAACAATGCCCAGACACCCTCCAGCCAGTGGCCCCATTGGAAACAATGGCCCCTTTGTGCCAGTCTGTGTCACAGCCTTGAAATGCCAGGTTGGCTGTGACTGAGACAGTCCAGCACTAACAGTCACCTTCTTTCCAGTTGACAAACGCCAGGGGAGATTTGTCAGACCACTGCCAGCCCTGAGCCAAGTCCAGCTGGTTTAATCCGATCCACACCTGGGCAGGATAGTCCCCCTTGGCTGCAAATGACAGAGCCAAACAAACAAAAAAGGTTTTTCCATAATGTTTATACATGCCTAACTCACCATGAATCTATCTTAACATAGCATTTAGTAGCAGCTGAAATACATTTCTAAGGCATTCTAACTACATTTCACTCATTTTTATTTATGCAGGTGAACTTATTTTCTTTTTAAATCAATAATTTTTATTGGCTTTGTACACAAATTATCCTGGGAACATTAAACACAGAATTGAGAAACCCTTAGTTGAAAATAATAATAATCTCAACATTTTTCAACCAACTTGGCACGGAGCAAAAACAAAACCAACACTGCTTACATGAAATGACACAGCTAGTTTCATTAACGACACAGCACAAAGGTCCTAGCCTTAATTTTCTTTGCTTTTCATTTTTTAGACCGTGATATTATCAGGAGTCATCTGAAAGGGTCTGACTTGAGGCAAAACCCATCAGACAGCATTGCATAGCATATTATCTGAGCTCGAGTACCATGAGGACCACAGTAGTACAAGCTAAAGGTTTGTAGAAGGTTCTAAATACTGGGTGGCTGAATGCTTTAGGAAGGAAGCCCCAATGTGGTAGAGCTGCATCAGATTTCTCGTACGCTTTACGACTCACGTCTCACGTGTTCATGTGTTGCGTCAGGTTTAGCAATTTATAAAAACCTGATGCGGAAGAAGAGTAGTGTTCAGACTTTCTGATCTTGTCTCAAAATGTATCTGAGCTCACATTCATGCACTTGCACTTGCACGGATTAGTTGCAGAAGAAAGGTCAAAAGTCAAACTGAACGACATTGTGCATAAAATCAAGTATAGAGCTGATATATATTTCTGTTTTGTCTAATACTGAGAATTACTTTCTGATATCCACCTTGCGAGAGGAAGTGCCTCTCACTGTTTTCTATTGTGCTGGTGACAGCCAAGTTACTTGAACTTGTGTACATTAAACACTGTGCTAATTCCTGTGCAGACCTGTTTGGGACTCAGAGGGTGTCCTCCAGTGAAAGTAATTTGTAATTTGTAAATGAGTAATTCTCACGATGCACAGGCAACAGGCGGCTTCAGTGTGATGGCCCCTCAAATCGAGGTGCTAACAAGGTATAGCCCCTAGTAGCATCTTGGACTAAAAGAAGACAGGGGCTGGATTTTCACTTGTGCATCTGTCCCAGTTGCCGTCTCTATGATAACACTTACATGTCCTTCAGAAAAGGAAGCATTGGATATCCTCTTCTTACCAAGTAAGTGGTTGAGCTCCTGTGCGTTGGAGAAGCTCAGCAGGTCCCCTCCCTGGCTGCGGCAGGAGAGGCGGGCCTCATACCAGGTCAGGGCAGACTGCAGGTTTCGCTGGTAGCAGCGTCCCCTGCCGGAGTTCTCCCACAGCACTCGGCAGCCGGTTTCTGACGGGAGACGGAGACGGGATCAGCTAGGCGCGTGCTGCGGCGCACCTCCGTGTAACCTACAGATTACAGAGGGTCCCCTCTGCTTCACTAGCCGAACACCGCAGTCTCCTGTTCTCAATCATTTCAATTTGCTGATACCACTCACATTTTCTACGCCAACTCTTTATTTATTCTACTTCAAAATCCTAAAAAAAGGAATTATATCTAGATGGGAGTTAAATAAACTCACTTGAAAAGCCATTAGAGCAAGAAAACGGCTCATTAGGTTCCTATAAAATAACTTGTGCTCACCAGAACACACTAATCAATTTAAGTACTGATGTATAAGTGTTCATATCATTTATTTACTTAGCAAACACTCTTAACCAGAGCAGCTTACACACGTAACATACCTACATTTTACACATCAGAACATATATTGAAGCAGCTCAGATTAAATGTCTTTGCTCAAGGGTACAACAGAAGTACAACACACACGACTGAAACCAGCAAACTGCGGGTTACAATTGGGTTTTCTTTCTATGCCCCCTTGCCTGGTTTGAGGCAGTATCCCTGCTTCCGGTCCGTGTCGTAATCAAGGGTGGTGGAGCACCAGGACAACCCCTCCAGCTGCTCGTCTGGGAGGCACTTGTGGTGCCAGGTGCCGTTGAAGAGGAAGGGGAAGTGGCAAGGCTTGCTGAACGAGTTCCCCAAGGTGGTGTGAACGACTGTGGTGACGAGAGCAGACCGTGCACGATGACATCCTACCAGAGCCAGCTCATTTTCTCCCCGATTTCGAACCACAGGCACCACACATATAGAGGGTGAGGAAGTACGATTCCCATTACCGTCTTGTTTGTATTTTGCATGCTATACAGACTACATTAGAATTTAAGCACCAACTGGAAGAGAGCCACGTCCTCCTAGACAGCAGTGCAATCCAGAAGGTGTCCGGGAATCCAATAGGAGGCGCCGATTAGCCAAAACTTGAGAAAAGCCCCGCTGATTTCGCCCCTCCCAGCCCAGATTGCACTGTGCCAGTTCACCACCACTCAGCTATGACAGTCACAATCGGTAAATCATCTCCTGGCTACCTCTTCATGCTCATCCCTTTGCAACCCTCTACAGCTAGGGGCCTAGTGGTCCCTTTAGAGATTCGAACATCATCCAGTCGACTCGCACCTAAATGGTGGAACCCTACCCTACCTGATGTGGTCAGGAGATCTTAAGTATCTACATCCTTCGAGAGGAAACTAAAAACTTACCTCTTCCAACAATACCACACACCACCACAGTCTTGAATAACCCCCACTCCAGCCCCAAGACTAGAGTATTTATATTTATGCTTAAGCTTATTCTGATTATTCTGTATATAGCACGTAGCGCTAGTCTTTGTCCCTTCTCACATTAGTCGTCATTGGATCGCACCTCAGGACATCGTACCTCAGTTAATGCATGCTATTTCATGTTAACCCCTAAACTATGTCGCTCTGGATAAGGGCATCTGCTAAATTACTGAAATGTAAATTGTAAATGACATGAGCTGGATTTAAACCTGGGAAACAGAGCCGCTTGGGGGGGAGGGGGGGGCTACATCAGAGAAGTAAACTCAATAACTGAAGCGTCGCTAAAAATGGTCACTTCAGCTACTCAGTTACTACAACAGTTTTTCTCTCAATTTACTCTTCCATTAAGACATTATTAAATATCAATTGATTAATTTATTTTTGAAAAGTATTAGATAAAAAGTATGAAGGCTACATTTTTTATCAGTGCAAATTATAACGATGTTTATAGCGATGTTCTCAGAAATATGTGACTCGAGTTGAAAAGCGAAACTGAAAGCTGAAAGCACAAAATGCAGTCTCATTCCAACTATGCGCAGCAAGACTGAGTGACTGGGCTTCGTGGCATGGACTTTGTGAGAGAAACAGGAAAGATCATACGCACACATACATCTTTGTATGTGGCAAAACAATTCCATAAAATTACCAAACTATAAACTGAGGACTAAGAGACTGCCATACACAACTTAGATTCCCATCACAGTCCAAGAAATATACTCCATTTTAAATTACTACCATATTCAGCAGGTACAATTTTAACCTCATTCGACATTGCCGTGCATTATGAAAACAATTAATCAATAGCTTGATTAAACTGCCATAAAATATGATGCTGTAAATATATTTACTTGGGTAGATAACATCGATCGATCAGGTCATAAGCATGTCTTAACCAGGTTTCAGTAAATTATTCCGGGATAACTAGGCAGACAACTAAATACTGGGTTTTGTTATTATGTTATTCACTCCTGTTTTTTCGGTATGAAACTAAAGAAACCTAATCATCCTGCTGAAATATTTTGTTATGGCCAGTCACAGTCCAGAATTACTTTAATTCCCTAATCTTCTTAGTTATTCAATGGCTTGTGTGCTGCCTAAATTTTACTGAGGAAAGTAAGATAAACTAGGATATATGCTTCACACAGAGATGTGAAGCACACCGTCTTTCTTTACAATATAGGTAAACAATTATACAAAAGCCATAATATATATTGCTAACCTGGATAACGGTTCAGATCGATCAGCTCAAAAGCACGATCAAATTGGCTCAATTATTCCGGGATAATTGAACTAAATTGCAGGTTTAACTGAATCAGTAAAATAATGAGTACTGGTAGGAAGGAAGACGGCCCGGTTGGAGCATGTCAGTGCCACAGTGGGGCAACTTTAGAGCATGTTAGCAACACATTGATGGTCGACAAACCTTGAAAAGAGCGTCGGCAGATGCTGTCAGGAGAGTCGTCCCTAGTCCAGCGGTCTGGCGGGTCAGAATCGGGGTGGCCAGCCCATGCGGTGCCGTTCCTCACAAGTAGCAGCAGCGGCTGTGCCGTGTGCACCACCTCCCCAGAGCACTCCCAGGACAGGGCGCTGCCCATTGAGCCGCAGCTCAGCAGCCGAGGCACCGCGGAATTCTCCTCTATGCCCAGGCACAGGGCCGTGGCAACGTGGAAGAGGCGATGCCCGGATCCCCACTTCCACTGCTCTGCCGGGGAGCCTGTGCACTCCGCCACACCCACCTGCAGGGGCTCGGCCACCAGGCACCTCCCCAAGCCCACGTGCCGGATGGTAAAGACCTCATTCCCTAAAAACCATATAGATAGAGAATACCTGCAGCTGTCAGAATAACCAATGCCCTCATGAGAGCGACTCAATGAGAGTGAGTTAATCTCTGTGGAGGACAGAGCTTTCACCACCATGAATGTGTGCACAGAACAACAAAAGAATCCTCTCTGGGGAAATGTTAGAAGTTCGGTAGGTCCCATTAGTCCTCCTTTTCCCTGAGATTAACACAAGCCATTTTTTTGGATGTATGGTCCTTTTCATCAGTGTAAGATTTTGTTTATAGAAAAAGCACTCAACAATAAGTCATCATTAGTCTTTTATACATAATGCACCAACTCTGGCACTAACTGCCAACAAAGCTTTCACAAATCCATTTGACTTTCAACAACTAATCTCCAAAGCAGCATGCCTGAACCCCGCAAATACAGTAACTGCCTGTGCAGAAATCCTCATTCAGTCAGAAAATTAAAGTATAAATATAGTTGTACATGTCCTGTCATGTTCACAATTAAGTTTAAAGCAGGTGTTTAAGTCGTCAAATTATTTGAGGAAACAAAACACTCATCAAGTTCCTAGAGACAACCAGGACTGCTTCAGAACATACAATTGGTTGCTGACCATTGAAACTGCACTGCACAGGATAGAACGGCACATAGAGACCATACAAGGCCAAAAACAGATGCATAAAGGAGGAGAAAATGGTTATTAGGAAATCTTTCTTTCATAAATATATAAAAATATAAAAATGTAAGAAACCCTATAAATAAATATTTATATCCAGAGGTTAAAACATTTATTGAAACAGTAATATTGAAACAAAAGAATAGTATATAATTTATAATAGGAATAATTCCTATATATTATATTCCTATAATTCCAAAACTACTTTAACTTCCTTTATTCACTTGGCTTCCATCTAAATTCGACTAGCGGTATATTTGACTATCGATAACCAACCCTCTTCTGTTACAACATATCTCGATCATAATATCGTGCACGGAATGTTTGCTGACTTTATTTTGTTTTGTTATCGTAACCATAGAGCATTTTGGATCGCTAAAGTTGCTATTTAAGTAGCCACTGTATTTCATTTTATTTATTTATTTTAAATAGACCACACAAAATGAATGAGCAAAGCATGTAGCAACTCAAAGTTTCCACCTAACTGATCCGTTTTTCTCATGCGCAACATGCAAAGCGCAATGACGATTTCTTTAAAGGCGAGACAAACTGCTTTTGTTTGCTAACCAAACAATGGACAATAACAGTTCCAGTTTATGTAATGGTATGCTAGTTTTCGGTGATCGATAACTATACTTTTACAATGTGTTTAAAGAAAGTTCAAAAGGCTACATTTTCTTACCTGAAGGTGCTGTGGAATAGCAACTACCAAAACATATTATACCAACAGTAAGAGATAAACATCGGTAAACAGTCCACTTCAGACCCTCGTTTATGAAGGTACATTTGTTGTGTTGTAAAAGCATGTTTCTTCCGAATCTACGCGGTAAAACATGTAGTGGCAAACTTCCTCGCGTGTTGCGTGTTGCGTGCTGCTGCTTCCTGGCTATCTATTAAGTGACAGCGTGCCTTCAACGTCTGCTGCCTTCCAAGCCTGTCTCTGTACCATTTTTTGTTTACGTTTCCTCGACCTCGCTGCGCACTTCTGATTTGTCAGCTGTCGGTTGCGTCATGTCATGGAGGACCACACCCAAATATGAAAGTACACGGCACTCGATTGAAAATAATTTATCGCTGCAGTGTTACATGACTGGGTACTGTCTTTGTCTTTCACTGGATTATACAGTAGTGTTGAAACTTATTTTTAGACACGGCATACACGTCTGTTGCGGAGGATATAGGCGAGTTTGTCTATGAAATTATAACGTTAATAAGCACTCAAAATATTTATGGGCGACCAACGAAGCAAACAGTATCCCTTTCATCTATAAATAACCATATCATCTGCAGAGGAGCAATCTTGCTCTTGAAACGCAATATAAATGGCACCGTTCCTATTTGTGTATGTATATGTGTGTGTGTGTGTGTGTGTATCCTGATATACAATTATGTGAATGTAGATTTGACTTAGTTCGACAAGATTGATTATAGTCCATATGTTCAAAATTAATCTCCATTATTATCACGTGAACATAGTTTGAACGTTTTGATTTATTTGACGTTTCAAATTACAAGACGTATTGCTGTTGCCAGAGTTCAGAAGTTATCCAGTGAAATATAAATTTCCTTCCGTTATCTTTCCGGTATCGGTCTCACTTCTTTCAGCTTCTTTCCAAAACCAGGCACCTACACAGAGACAACACGTTGTATAAAGAGGCTGCCAGTTACCTTTACTCCCAACAGGTGCCGGTGGGGGCGACTCGAGTCACTTGGTGTATTTCACTATATTAAGGATCGGATCACATTCTTATTTCTAAATTATATCAAAAACAAGGAAAAATAATATGTATTCTATGGATTAATACCAACCATAAATAAATAGTACACGGTTTTCTTGCATTAGCCATCCACAAAAGCCCATAGGTGTCTTCTGTTACTCCGTCACGTTTTTCAGTCAACTCATTAATCCATTAACATTCCACTAACTCATGTGCACGGTTTCGTTCATTCATTGTTTTCATTTGCCGTGCACCTCTCAACTTGGTTTCTTTTTTTCCTTATAACCCTGTCACAAAGGTTTTGTCCTTGGGATTCATTGGTTTTGTTTTCATGTACTGGGTCTATGTGTTATTATAATAATGATTGTTTAGTTTGGTCTACGACAAAGTCTCCTTGCTGTGCCTCGAAAGCTGTGTCTGGCCGGGACTCGGTCCGCGTGGGAGCTGCGCTTGGGTTCATCCCTGCTCTGGTGCCCCGCACAACGTGACAATAGGGCTGCACCAATTTTATCTAAATATATTTAGAATTAGCGATAATTTTATTTGCTCTTCCCAAATTGTTGATTTGGGACAAGTTGCAAATTGTCCACCGCTGAGAAAAATCCACAAAGAACATGGATTCTAACGTGTCAGTTGGAAATAATTGACTCAGCCTCTTGCCAGACACATTAGTTATCATTCAACGAGAAGCCAGTGCACATCTGAAAGAAGTCTCAACAATAATGGGTTTGATTCAACAAAGTAAAACATTGTTAACACGTAATTAACCAGCAGTGAAGACTGTGCCTGCCACAAAAACAGGGTTTTAGAATGTTTACACAGGCCCTTTGGTGGAACTATTTCAATTATGCCTCAATAGGCAAAGTTTTGTACAGGTGTTGATTGAAATTACTTTTTACTAATCTATGACCGTCTTGGACTATGAACTGTCTTAAATGCAAGAAGCATATTAAAGAGAAATTACAAAACCTTCGTCACCTAAAACTTTTCTGTTTCATTTTGGTGTCCAACAACCAACGCAATGCTAGAAACATCATGCAATTGAAATCAATACTGCCAAGATCCATTTATTAGCCTGTTGTTTTCCAAGACAGTATTGGCATTATTTGCCTCTGACACTGCACAAAGGCAACAGTACAAAAATGAACGCCACTCAGTTGTGGACTTGCCAGGTTTCGTGTGCCATTGCAAATTGGCTCAAACAAGCCTGGCTAAAAAATTATTCGTAGCGTTTCTAGTTGTCCAAGCCAAAAAACCAAGCAAGACACAGTTTAATCAATCCTCAGGGGGAAGTACAAAAACGCAGGCTATGGGTGAGCGCTGAAGTTTCCTGGCATTGGCTACCGCTCGACCAGATTTATAAGGTCTTGAGGAAAAGGAGCATTTGTCAGTCAGTTTAAGATGCATTTCCTGCTAATTATAACCCCCCTAAACCAAGCCGGCGACTACATCTGTAATAAAGACACAAAAAGATTTAAATGTTTCCCGAGTTACGCTTTGTTCGATATATATATATTTTTTTTAAATCACTTGTAGCAGTCACAATCTGGTTCAAACCAAACGTTATTTTTTTTTATTCCACTTAGAACTCTTACAAAAAAATTCCACAAAGGGCCATTAAATATACTTTTGTCGATATGCCACGATGTTGTGGAAATGCTATAGTGTGTATACACTATCTATACAAATGTTTTCTTACAATATAAGGAAGTTACTGATAGAGGTGCTTCATTAAATTTCATGTATGAAAGTTGATTGACGGAGAAATTGTTCACACATGGCTGGCGGTATCTAGGTCAAGTAGCATAAACTGTACAGTGTGTTTACAATCAGAATCCACATAGTTAAGATTCTTCAACACAGCACAATGTTCAAAATGAGATGAGACGAGTTGATCTTGACCTTTTCAAATCTTACAGCTGCTGGGATGAGTTTCTCATGGGCACTCTGACACTCTGTACAGTGTCTGTACTCGAATGTTTACACCCACTGTTACCTTATTTGATTTTAAGGTTAAACTCCTGTAGTTGAAACCTATTTCTAGGAAGAAAATATTTGGGATCGATTATGTGGCACTTGCACATGTCCTATTCATTGTTCTCACTCCTTGTGGAAGTACTTTAAAAAAAATATTTATTTATTGATATATTTTTTTTAAACATTATTCCAGGGTTTAATCATACATCTAATACTAAATACTATGTGTACTGAGAAAGCACTCCCAGTTCAGGTTATGTAGAATTCTCATCTGAATTCTACATCAGATAAAAATATTCAGGTCTGTTCATATAAATAAATAGATGTATAAATGTGTTGCTTAGATTGACTCCTTTTAAAAGAACAGTGTAGATTGAATAATTTTGAATGCTAGGTATTTAAGTTTAGTAAATTTTTTTACATACTTTACTAAAAGCAACATGTCTGCTTCATTAGGTACACCACCCTTTCAATCACATTGAAGAATACAACAGTGGTACCAAAAAGGGCATATCAGAACACACAACTCGTATCTTGTCATAGAAGGGGTAGGGCAGCAGATGGCCTAACTCAATTCCACTCCTGTCAACAAAAGCGAAAAACTGTGGTTGCATTGGGCTGAGGAACAAAAACACTGTATAAGATTGCCTGGTTCCTGCTGTTTCATGCTGATGGAAGGACCAGGATATGGTTAAAACCGCTAAAGGACATTGATCCATCCTGCCTGGTATTAACAATGCTGGTGGAGGTGTGATGGTGTGGGTCATGTGAGGAGGGTGATTTGAATGCCACAAAATGTGGCCACTTGTTTGGCCATAGACCATATGCTCCCAGAATGCATCAGTTTAGAGTTCAAGAATAAGAAATGCATCCAGCCGTGACAGATTTAGACCTCAGGTTAACCATATTGAACATTTTATTCTTACTTTGTCCATTCTCTCCACACAATGTTTTCCGATTAGAACGTGTTGAAAGAAATTTATCTCCAACAACAGATATGTCAGACTCTTCAGTTGGTAGTGTTTGTGACCTTATTCTAAACATACAGCAGCAGTTGTAATACATAGATGGGAAGCCCTTTTGAAGGTGTTTACTCTGACCATGGATTTGAACGTTTGTTGGCATATTTAGGATGCACCATGCATGTACAGATTCTTGCCAAAGCCCCTTATGGCAGAAGGAAAAACTGTGACTCCAATACGTCTGGGTATTCTCCGACTAACCAACCCCCGCTTCTACTTGACTATCACCAGGCAAGGAGATACGAAAACGCTGTGTTGATTGTTATACAAACATTGAGATAGATAAGACCAAGAGTGACCTTCGAATGGACCAGCCAAATGAGGCATTCTTCTCAGTTAGTGCTTTTGTGTATATTAATGTGTGTTTAGTGGCACTTACACCACATGCAAAAAGAGATGAGCTATGAACTGTGATATAAACCTAGAGGTGGGGGGGGGGGGTATAAAGCAGTAGCTCATTGCACTGTAACTGGAAACACAGTCACGTCATACTCCAATACTCCAAATGTGAAGAACATACAACCCGTTACAATGGAGTCCATGTGCGTGGGTGAATGGCAGTGTATTCACAGGGGCAGTAAGGAAAGTGTGGATGGAGGGCTCTGGAATCCTGGCACCCTCAGCCTTGGTCATTAACCCTATATTGAGTGCTTCGTGCCCACACTCTAGCATTGGCTCTGGTTTTCCCCGGAATCAGGGGTTGGGATCGGAACGGGTGTACCAACACGACTGCTCCAAGAGGAGACACACGTTTTCGAGAGATGGGAAGACAGAGCTCCAAAAATGTTCCACGTTTAGAAAATCTCAGAGGCGAACAGTCGCCTCCTTTGTCGCACTGGTTTGCTTCTCTGCTCCAAGGAAACAGGCCCACAGTCCACGGGGAGGGAGCAGCACCTCGGACTGCTGCCACATTCCAGACTGGAAGCAACACCAGGGTGAACCCAGTGGCCCGTGAAGCAGCATGGAGCCAGAGAGAGAGAGAGAGAGAGAGAGAGAAACGAGCCCGGAAGTTATGAAAGGCCCAGCATATGTGAGACATAGTAGTGTTTTTTTGTTGGTAAATATAACTTTGTGTTTTCCAGCAGAATGGTTAGAAACTTCCCCAACTCAAATAAACTAGGAATCATGGACATGTGTTATGATGACCTCTTGGGCTCTGTAGGAGACTTGCTAGTGTCAGTGACAGGTTTCAATGTGACTTCCTTTCACAGACCAACCAAACCACCAAGAAGCATCTAAAAAACAGGGTTCCAAAGACAAGATTTAAACGACACAGAAAGGGTGTGAGCGTGTGAAAAAAGTTACATCCATATATGTCAAACTGTAATTTTGCATTTGCATTACTTGTTGTAGCATGCCTGGGCATGGCCGGTCCGGGGGTGTGATGAGACAGGGAGTGGCAACATCTTGTATTTAGCATTTTTCAGCACATACAAATTTCACAATTTATATACACAGAAAAAAACTCTATAAAAAGGGAAATCATATTTCTATTTAAATAATAAATCAACAAATAATATTTTGACAAGAACCCATAGCCACTCACCACTGACTTTTCAGTTTAACCATTCTCTGATCCAGCTCTGAAGGCTCATTTAAACAGTCTTTGACTGTAGGCACCTGAGTGTGATTACCATCAATGGAACCACACTCAGGTGTACAACAAGGTCCTTTTACAGGGCGTGGAACCCGGCTGCATGCCACACACAGCCTCCGTTTGAGAGCTCGTATCCAGCTCATGTGACTGGGAGAGCCAAGTGGCAGTGCACATTTGTTTACAGCGCCGCCCAAGCTGCGGTGGGTGGAAGCTGACCGGGCTTCTCTCATGTCACAGCAGGCTAGCGGTACGGTCGCGAAGGGTGTGCCTCTTCTCCAATCGGCGCTGATCCTCAGGCAATCTGAGTGAGATTAAAGAGTATAAAACAAACAGGTGGCTCGAAGGCAAAGAGGTTTGGAAGGGACTAGTCATACTTTCTCATCCTACCTGTGTGAGATCCATTAGCATAATTGGTTAAAAAAAATTTTTTTTCATGATTGCCGTTTATAGCCAATTCCAAATTATTATAAAATCACTAACGTCTACAATTTCCAATTTCAAAGGGACCAAAGCACAAGGAGTTTTTACAGTGGCATTAAAACCACAAACATAACCAATAGTGTAGAAAGTAGGAATCAAAACCAAGCTGTCCCTCAGATGGACAACTGAGGAAATCATCCTAACATATTACATATTACATATTACGTATGCAAAAATGTATAGGAATTAATAGACTATCCACAGTTGACCTGGCTTGCACCTGCAGCCACAACCTCTGCTCTGGTCTTCTGCCCATTCTTCTGCGGTTGACCCCATCCACCCAGATTCACAAGTAAATGAGCTGGGACAGGTGTATGGTCTGACAGATGCAGTGTGTGTGTGGAAGGGAGAGTGTGAACATGCTCGCCAGACATTGGAGACAGTCTGCCCCTGTTCATGGGTATAGGCCACGATTTCAATCCTCACACCAGGAGTCCTTTCAAATCGAATCCCATGAATAATCCTCACATTATGAGTTCAGGGAAATTATTTGAATTACAAATTATAATGCTACTGAGGGGCTCTTGCTGTTACTCCATCAAGTGCACAGCGAGGGTGTACCATTGTGAGGGGACTTCAGATCACGTAGTGAAAGCAGTGGCCCACCCAATCTGGGAAATTCTGTAAAACCAGTAGCTGCTGTGATGACTTAACCATGTTACTACAATTAGAACTAATTAAATTTTACTTAAACGTGTAAAGAAACTAAACCCTCATGGATGTGAATAGTTGTGCTTACCAAAACAAAAACCAAAATCCATTCCTTTTGTCATTTAAAAAAGGCATAGTGAATAAATTATAATGATCTTGCACTGATTCCAAATTAAGCGCTGAATAAAAACTAAATATACTGCCCAGTATATTTTTCTGTTCTTAATGTTTTTGGTCTTCGCTTATAACTCTGCTGCACTCTATTCTCTAGGTTAGATTAATAAGAGAAGGATAAGTTTCTCTTGGGCTTTTTACAAATTGCTGATCCATGTAAGATCCCAACATTTGCCTGTAATAAATATAACATTAAAACAGCGTAACGTATATGTCTTCAAATCTAAAGGTATAACAACAGCAAAACTAACTAACCAAAAAAAAAGGCAATAAAATACATTATGTATTTCAGTTGTAATTCTGGATAATATTAATTGTGCTGCCATACCATTAAGTAATACTAGATGTCATGCTAACTATATTTAGAATAGTACACAGCAATTAGTCGGTTATTGTTATTGTTATTCACTGTAAATTCTTGGTGGCATTGATTCAACAAGGTGCTGGCAACACTCCTCAGAGATTTTGGTCCAGATTGACATGAAAGCATCACGCAGTTGCTGCAGATTTGTCGGCTGCACATCCATGATGTGAATATCCCGTTCCACCACATCCCAAAGGTGCTCTATTGGTCTGAGATTGGGTGACTATGGAGGCCATTTTGAGTACAGTGTCAACATTGTCATGTTCAAGAAACCAGTTTGAGATGATGTGAGCTTTGTGACATGGTGCGTTATCCTGCTGGAAGTAGCCAATAGAAGATGGGTACACTGTGGTCATAAAGGGATGGACAAGGTCACCAACAATACTCAGGTAGGCCGTGGCATTTAAACGGTGCTCAATTGGTACTAAGGGGCCCAATGTGTGCCAAGAAAATATCCCCCACACCATTACACCACCAGCCTGAATCGTTGATACAAGGCAAGATGAATCCATGCTTTCATGTTTTTTACGCCAAATTCTGACCCTACCATCTGAATGTCGCAGCAGAAATCAAAACTCATCAGACCAGGCAACGTTTTTCCAATCTTCTATTGTCCAATTTTGGTGAGCCCGTGCAAATTGTGGCCTCAGTTTCCTGTTCTTAGCTGACAGGAAAGACACTGGGTGTGGTCTTCTGCTGCTGTAGCCCATCTGCTTCAAGGTTCGACATGTTGTGTGTTCAGAGATGCTCTTCTGCCTACCTTGGTTGTAATGAGTGGTTATTTGAGTTACTGTTGCCTTTCTAACAGCTCGACCGAGTCTGGCCATTCTCCCTAGAGATGGTTGTGTATGAAAATCCCAGTAGATCAGCAGTTTCTGAAATACTCAAACCAACCCGTCTGGCACCAACAACCATGCCACGTTCAAAGTCACTTAAATCACCCTTCTTCCCCATTCTGATGCTTGGTTTGAACTTCAGCAGATCATTTTGACCATGTCTACATGCCTAAATGCAATGAGTTGCTCCCACTTGATTGGCTGATTAGATATTGTGTTAACAAGCAGTTTAAGAGGTGTACCTAATAAAGCGGCCAGTGAGTGTAGTTTATCAATGCAAATAATTCCTTACTCATACTAGTTTTAAACCACTGGTTTCCTCTTTTGCGTCTAATTTTTCATTCTTCTTCCACCACCTTATCACTCTTGATCTTGGTCTGAATGATCCCACTCTTGCCAAACTTCAAGGCAATGCAGCTCGGCACTGAAGAAGAAACTGAGAAACCACACACCACATCCGCAAACCCACAACCTACAAACAGAAAGTACCTAGAATAGGCCATCTGCTGTTTTAACTGAGTAACTGGAACAACAGGCCACCGCCACTTGTTGTCTGTTATAGCAATTATAACACACGTTTTAATTCCAAGACTTTTAAGAGATACTATAGCAGGGAAATAATTATATTGATCAGAGACAGCTCACACGTAATGATAACTAGTTAGGGCTTAGAAGCCACGGAACCTTCTGAGCAGAAGAACCCTTTGTGCAGCACTGACAGCTTTTGGATAAGAACTTAATCTTGTTTAGAGTTGCTTTTGCATATTCAGACTGATATTTTAAGATCTATGCCTTTTAATTGCTATGTACTGATTTATTGATTGATTGAAATGATAAAACTGCATTGCTGGGAGAGAGGTTACAAGGACATCTATGCTCTTGGGTTCATCACCTCCATAGGAGGAGGTAACCTTCGTGGTCTTTATTAATTAAATATTAATATTACTATTTAAAAGTATTAATCCTAACGATATGATTATATTATTAGTTAAGTAAATTATTTCTTATTTCCTCAAAATCAACTCTATCTGTGGTATAATAGAATTACCGTTACTAAAGTAAAAGTTTCTAACTATTTCTGGATCGCCTGTGTCTATGGTATCTGGGGGAATTGACTAACAGTGTTCCCAGGGTTGCGGAAATCCTATCCTAAATGTTATATGCACATGCTTCTGATCTGTGATGCCAATAAGTTCACCACTGAGGGTCAAACAGAAATGACTGAACTAGGAGTAGCAGGGTAACCAAATGTCCTTGGCAACGCACACAGGACCCATATTGCGTAAACTAATATTTGAAATAAAAGTAAAATAGTTAGTTTACTATAATCAGCCCAAACTATTAAACAACAATAAAGGGGAAGCCCTATGGTTTTATATAAAGTGAATTAAAAAAAGTAGCATATTCAAGGCGGTACATTTTAAGATACAATAAACATAAACACCAATCACGTTTTTAGTGACAAATTTTACTATATAGTCCAGTATAATGCAGTCACGTTCTTTCACATTAATGTCAGAACTTTGGTTTACAGGGTACCATTTTTTAAATTAATTTCTATAATTCCAAACAATTTTAGCTCTTAAATTTGGTAAATTTAAGCGAAGACGTCTGCAGTTTACTACCGCAGTTTGTGAATTGTAAATCTGTATTTTGTTTATTTTGTGTTAATTGGCCTGATTTTGTGTTACCGATTAAGACGAACAGAATGTATTCTAATTTTAGGGTTAGGGTTTTGCTGCAAAATGTAGCAATGTCAGTACTGATTTGTCAAATTTTGTTACCAAATTACCGAATTACCACAAAAATTACAGTTGTGTTACCAGTGTTGCGTTTTATTCATTTGTTTCCTTACGAAAATCAAGTCTCAATATTTGTACAAAACTGTCAGAGAGTTTGTAGGAATTCAAACAAATCTACAGGGGTCGTTTCTTTATGGCTCACTGAATCATGACCATTTTTGTTTGATAATGACCTAAGAAGACGTATTGACCTTTTTAAGGTCGATATGGGTTGCTTTTTGCCAGAAGAATGATGGATCTGATTTGGTGTTGATAATAAACATGTTTTTGGAAATTCGCGCCAAAAAATGCCTCAAACCTCCCTTTACCGGTGAGTAATTGGAGATTTAACATACATCTATTAGGGTTTTATGAATGCAAATACTGTCAGTGTTTAATTTCCTTATATGTGAAAGCTGCCCACTCCATAGTGAGACAGTTTGTAGCATTTGCATTGCAAGCATATGAATCCTGCAAGTGCACATTACCTAGATAGCAGCAGGGCAGGCAATGTAGACTCGTGTTAGCTGAAAAAACTGAAACTGAATATTCTCTTCTGAAACGGAGATACACGAAATACATTTTTATTGAAATAGTTTTATTTATTGTTTATTTATTATATATGTAATTTCCTTTTTAATTTTATTCCCAGATAGGGGTCACATTTTTTGACGTTTTCCGATCCCTAAAGCCACAGCAGGCCCGAGGCTGGAGATTTACCTTTAAGAACTTTTAACGTTCTCAAAAATTCCAATTTTTCATATGTGCATTGCAACGTTAATTAAATTGATGTAATCGCATACAAATGCTAATGACAGGAAGGGCAATAATGATTATTCTTTCATACAACATTTCCTTCATTAAACCCAGTTGTACTGTTCATAGTACATTGCTGCTTGCTGTTCCTTTTGACAAGAAATTGTGCTAGAGTAAAACCAGCCCTGCTTCCTGCTTAAAAGAACCCACGTGCACTACCTAAATACTTTTGTAATCCGATCAGCATGTTTCCAAGGCAGCAAAATCGGATTTGAATTGGGTTACCCACGTCTGCAAACCCTCTTACCTATAATCGGATTCGAGAGAGAAACTCGATTCCCAAATCCAACTGGAGTGTTTACATAGCAGGATTTTCATATCTGATCACCCTGTAAGCACAACTGAACAGGATTTGAAGAACCATGTAAATGTAGTATATATAAGTGTATTTATTTAAAGAAAACATTTTTATCAAATCACATTTGATTGTCATGGCTTTTAGAAATATAATGTCAGCTTCCTAGAGGAGGGTGTTGCCAAAATCAGGAATGCAAGGAGAATTCCCTGATGAAAATGAGCTAAAGGCCTAATTTCAAGCAGAGCCAAACTTTCCGATCTGTAAAACATCTTATTTTATTTCTTTTGGCAGCAACATCTATTGTCAGCCTTGGTGTCACTGTTGCGCTAATCATGGGGCTTGATTTAACATGTTTATTATACAAGGCTATAAGTAAGACCTAGTAATGCCTATTAGATCAGCTGCAGGGAAACATCAGTTTAGTGGTCATGGCTGCATCACTAATTCTGATTATTCTCTGGCCAGAGGCAATGGTTTAAGCTGTGTGCAGGGTTTGTCTGCTGTTTTAGAATCTTGTGGCTGTTAGTGTGTCAGCTTGAACTTTGGAACCTGTAGAACCTTCTGGTACTTACACACCTGGAGCCTCATTTACAAAACCTGCTAGGAAATTAATATTCTGTGTCCGCAACGATTTATAAACATGGTGTACGCTACACGTATGTATGTTTGCAATCATAAATCAGAACTCATCCTAAATTTCTTTGCACGTGAACAAGCTTCGTGCTTGGCCTGTTAACGTCTCCAATTAGCCATAAATGGAAATCATCAATGCCCTAAACTATGCATAGAGAAGCATCGGAATGGCAACAATGATAAGAACAAAAGAAACGCAACTTTAGCAAGTTACGCCAAACCAAGCTATATAGGTCTAATCGCTGGGACAATAGTTTAATATATTAGTATTGAGACTGAGTAGTGAAAATGCGTTGAATAGCTTATATATTGTTCGCAGCAATAACATAAATATGCCATTGTTATGATGGATGTGCTATAATAGTGTTTAAAGAATTGCACTTCAAATGAATTGTTGTGTGAAGAAGAAATTATCAGCAGTAACACAAGATGCAGGAAATAACGTGCAGCGTTGCTCCAAGCAATGAGAATTGTGTTTTCTTGTCAGATTTGTCACTATTTCACCCAAATCATTATTCTCTTCAGAATGTGCGTACATATGGTCTAGAGCTGCCGTGGGAATGCGCGTAGTCTCACGCCAAGTTCTGTTTTCCTAAAAGCCGACTTGCGTACACATGGTTTTTGTACGTACGCATACTTTATAAATGAGGCCCCAGTTTGACTAACCTAAAATGTGTGGCTTGTTGTCAGCTTTTGCGTGGGTTGTTCCAACATCAGTGGTTCTCGATGTGTGGACGTCAACAAGACTGAGCGTTCGATATGTTTTGACGCTCTCAACGTAGCTTGATGTTGCCAACGCTGATCGAGCTGCTCTCGAAGTCAACATCGCTTCAACGTCGTTCGACATTCCCAAAGCAAGCGTCAAAGTCAGCTTTGATAACCAGGTATCTGCTTTAACGTTTTTACTGTCTATGACTTGATCTCCCCTTTGACAATTTTGTTGAGGGACTTGCACTCCATCAGCTGTCCAGGCATGACTTTGCCAACTTTGTCCATACATCCAGAGTTTTGGTGGAAGTTGCACTCTTCCTGACAACACCCAAATAGACAAGCTTGACAAGGATGCTGCTTGTTCCAACAAACAGTGCCAGGTAACTATGACCCTTCTGAAGAAGGCTTACTCTGCTAAGCGCTTTCTTAGCCCGTTTGGGGATCTACTGTTTTGGGGCCAACCAGTACAGGTTGCTGACCTCCGTTGTGGGTGCGCTTGGCCCAAATCAGTTCTGTGAAAGCCATAGCTGACGGCGGGCTGCCACCAGAGTTCCTTCTTGTGGCATGACTGATGAGCTTAATCAGACTGGCGAACTCGATCAGCTGAAGCTGGTACCTGTTCATCAACTAAAGCTCCCTCAGTTCAAGATATTAGCCTTGAAGCAGCTGTCACAGTCCATCTGTCCTGACGACTGGTTTGCGACAATGGACCTGCAAGACACTTACTTTCACATCTCCTTAAAACTGGGAGACTGAAAATACCTTTAGTTCACAATCCAAGGAACAGGCTCTGAGTTACTTTGAGGCTACTTTGAGTCCTGAATAATATAATTTTTGTCAAGTCTCCAGATCAGGTGTGGCATCACAAGCAGTTTTTCCCTGACCATCTCTCTAAGTTAGGCCTAAGAGGGAACCCTGCCAAGAGTTGGCTGATCCCAGTTCAGGTAGCAAACTACCTAACACTTTATGCTCAAGCTCATGGTTTCCACAAGTTGCCTTGAAGTACTCACCTGGTAGAAACACTTCTTCCACTTATGGCTAGGTGTACAGCTGGGAGTGGTAATGAGGAGGGAAGTGTTCACCACTGATGTCTCCAACATACGGTTAGGTTGGAATGCAGGGGGAGTGCAAGGTGTGTGGGAGGGCCCGTGGTGGAGGAAGCAATCAGGAACACATGCTTGTCTGAACAGAAAATGCGTCTTACATCAACCACCAGGTGGTGTGAGTCTGCCTTGTCTGGTGACCGAGACACTGCTTTTGGTCATCTCCTCTCCATCAGGGCTGTTTATCTTCCAGGAGTCGTGAACACAGTTTCAGACTTTTCTCAAGAGGTCTGGACAGCACCGAATGGAGGCTCAACCCTCAGTTTGTGAACTTAATTTGGGAAAGTTCCGAACGGTTCAGATAGATTGTGTGGAGATAGACAGCTGGCACACCATTAGCGGCTGTGCCTCCACTACGCGTTCCTCTCTGTGGCGATGCTTCCTCTCTGTCTAGAGAAGATCGGGCAGGAGTGAGCCAGAGTCTTACTGGTGAGTGCACATTGGCTAAGGAGTCTTCGGTTTGCATCGCTGATGCAGTTCCTGTGCTGCCTTCTGATTGAACTGCCTAATTTCTTTCTCATTAAGGCGCAGGGCAATCTGTGACACCATGACCTCTCTAGCCTACAGCAGTTTTACTGCAGTTCTTGCAGGACCTGCAAGGTGTTCTTGGCTATCTCAGCCAGATTTCCCAGAGCATTTTAGCATGAGGCTTTTATCTTTCATCCTTTTTGTTAGCAATCACTTCTACAAAGCGTATACCCTATCAGTCATGACCCTTCCCCTCCACTGTCATCTGACTACTCCGTGAGCACGTGTCCAATTTACATTCATGTGACTGATAGGGTATACTCACCCATTAATGATGGTTCATATTTTGTATTCAAAAGGGAACACAGGGTTACTTCATTACCTGTTGCCAGAAAAAGAAATATTAATCATCACTCTTTGCGGTCACTGTGGCTCAGAAGTAAAAAATAGAATGGACACCTGACTTCACATGTCTTTATAGGAATTTATAGGACAGGCGCTTTCATAACAAAGGTTGTGATAATGATCCTACATGCTTGGGTTGTGTCCAGTAGACGGTGGCATTAGGAAATGTCACTGCAAAGATCACACCTGCCCCTCCACACACACTCACACAGTGGATAGAAGTTTATGTTAGATACTTCAAAGGGGGATGTGTCTGCTTGAATAAGAAAAGACTGGAGAAGAAATTTCAGACAAAGAAAAGATAAACTGATGCCACTCTGAAGGATTCTGAGACAGAAATCTTTTAACACATATTCTATACTAGCTTTTTCAAATACACAACTGTTAAGTCAGGTTGGTTATTTTGATTACTTTTAATTCATTTTATTTGTGATTATTTGTGTTAAAAGCACATTATATTGGTCATTTTTGGTGTTTAGTTTAGTCATCAGGACACGTTAAAAAGAGATGTAAACTAATTCCTTACCTTGAAATTTTTTATTTTCATTTTGCAGTATTCCAATCATAGCAAGCGGCACTGTGAAATAATTGATGGTTCCACAGAACCCTGTCCTGTCCCTGGAGGATATTTGCTGTGAATCTCCTGGGCCGTTCCAGTTTCGAAGCGGGACCACAATTCTTTGCCAGACGAGACGGTGTCAGGGTTGAGTTAGCTGGTCTGGGCCTCTGTCACAACAGCCTTTAATGCAGCGCCCCCTGTAGGCCTGTGCAGCCAAGAATAGACTTCTCACGACTCCCAGGACCTCTTTCTGCCCCATTCTACCCCACAAAGCACCATTCCTGCCATGGTGATAATACCGTGTGGCCATGTGGTGTAGCACATGTTAAAACCGAGTGATTGTTCCACAGGACACAACAGCATAACTGTCAAACTGATGGGTTTTTTTTATTCAAAAGTTCTCAAAGAATTTTAACAGAAATAAAATGTCAGTAACATTCTGATGAAATTAACAGTTCAAAAAGTGTTTGCGGCTTTAGGAAATTAAAAAAAAAAAAAAAAAAAAAAACTGGAAGGTTTCCTTTTATCTGACATACAAGTTACCACCGACAAGTTAGTGGCAAATACAAAACAAAAATAAAAGTAACAAAAAAAAAAGTCAACTCTTGATCAAATAGATATTTCTATGAATTTTTTTCTTCAAACAGTCTGTACAAAATGTCTCTTCATAAATTACTTTTTTTATATAACTTAATGGCTGTCTACTACAAGATGGTTACTTAAATGCACGTTGCTTTCCTACACAGTGCACTCCTGACCTGACGAAGTATGGCACTTGGCTCAGACACTACCTGCAGCACAGTCATGGCAGGGTGTTCCTCCTCACTGCCATTACAGCCCTCGGGTATGGCGGCCCCTTTGCTTCCGACCCTGGGAAGAGTCTGCTGCGATTCTGTCTGGACAACGACAGGGTCTCGGGAGCGCGGATCTACTCAGCGCCAACAATGACGGGATTCGTGATCTCTTTCACTCGCTCGCTCTATCTACAGGACTTTTTTTTATAAACTACTGGGATTTTCTCATTGTGAAGAAAGCAGCGGAAACTATGAAACCGAATGCGTGAACACAGCTGTAACATGTTACATGGTTGTCCCTAGGAATAAGAACAACGATGTCTCCTTAAAAAAAAAACCAAATAAAAGAACAGGGGAAAAAAATCATGTACGGCCAGCTCCTGAGCTGGGCTTTTGGTCTAGAGGGGCAGGCTGAACCAGCAAGCCCGGCCCGATACGAAGCAGAAAGAAAATCTGAGGTAGATAACTGGCCGGTCGGACCAGGTCAAAACAGTCTCTTGGAAGACAACTTAATTGATAAAGCCTTATTAAAAACTACTGCACTAAAAACAAATATGTTTTTGCCATCACCCTTCTCTGTGGTACAGCAAAAAAGAAGATCATTGTGGTGGATCATTTAATAGCTTTGAACAGGTTGACTTTTTCCTGCATTTCCTTATACATATTGCATGTTTCCTTGCTGTAGTGATGAAATCGGGGAGTGAGGCAACCATACGATCAGAATCTTCCTTCATGCTTGTCTGTGTCCATACGTTCTTAAAACTACAAGAAAAAAACTGAACAAAAACGTATAAAAAAGGCACATTCCCCAAACTGCAATTTAGCCGGGCAAAACGGCAACACCATCAAATGTTCAAGCTGAGAGAGCAATATTGCGTCACTTTCTTTTAAACTAGCTCACAGTTCTTTGGTGAAGTAAACTTTTCCCCCCTTACAAAGTGCCAAACTTCGATGTTGTCCTATCAAAGAGCTAGTCTAATTTAAGGTCTGTTTTCTCTCTCAGATTTCCAAAACCTAAACCGGTATCTTTTGCCTCAGATATCAAAAAATGTTTTTTTTTTTTTTTTTTAAGTTTTTTTTTTTGCACAATCATAAATCCAAGTTTGTCTATCTGTAATTCAACTGAACAAGTAAAAATAAAGACTGCCACTCTGACAGCTCCCCATACCACCCTCCCACCCACACACGCACACACGCACACACGCACGCACACACATACATTTTTCCCTTCCCCACTGCAATTAGTAAATCTTTTCCTAAAACTACACATGAAGTTAGTTAAAAAAGACAAGATTTAAAATGATCAGCAATCAGAATCTCCACCCCCGTTAAACAACTAGATGAGCCTGCCATTGTTGGGCCTTCCAATTTCACAAATGTCACATCCCCTTAAAAACAATCGGCTTTAGAAAGTTGTCTCTATTAAAAAAAAAAAAAAAGTTCCATTCTTCGATCCAAAAACTTCTACTTCGATTAGCACGCAGCAGAGATCATAGGTAAAACAAAACACCAAACTACAGCATACAATTAGCTCTATCCTAAAAAAAGCCCTATTCAATCAAAAACGCTGATTTACAAGGCAATTATTTTAAACATTTCGTGCTCATCTAGTCTCAGAAATTGCCTCTACAGCTATTGTGTGAAAATTTAAGGCAAATTGTATAATACAACAGACATATTAGTCCTGACTGACCAAAAAAGACAAACATTGTACACTTCACCATAGCAACACGCACACAGCAAGCACAAAGTTCCTTTCAACATGTCTCGCTAATAAATCATTTCAGTACAAAACAAAAGCAAAACGCATACAAAAATCATAAAAAAATTTTTAACAAAAAGACACCTTTACAGCCATGCACCACAAATGTCACATGGTCCTCTGAGATCAGAGTTATTTCGCCCATGCGACACTCCTTGGTAAAAAATAAAAGTTCTTTCTCTATTAAAATAAAACTATTCTATTTTATGAGAATTAGCATTTTGACTAAATTAGGCATGTACTTGCACCTCTCAGAACCTATACCAAAATAATTTCAGTTGATTTTCATCATAAACAAAACTGGATTGTTGTAGAACCTGTGCAAAATGTTGACATGTCTGTGAGAGGCCCCGATTGTTCCAGCTGCCGTCCCGCTCTTGGTCTACTGGGCTTCCAAAGGCCGAACCTAGGAGGGGAACACGGGACACCATCAAATTGCTGTATAACCCCTGAGTTTGGTCTCCAGAAAAAAAAGAGTACCACTTGTGTCTTGAAGGGCTTGGAATGGCTGCATCAGGGGAGACGGAGGCATGGTACCTGACGTTCACTTGGCCTGTTGATAGGTGTATGAGGACTGATCACTGGACACCTCCACTGGCTGATGCCCGCTGTTCTCCTGGGGCAAAAATCAACACTGAAAATGATTACATTCAAAGAACCTGCATGATTCTAGCTGTATGTGAGGGTGTGAAGATTAGCAATGGCAACCAAATTGCTTGAAAGTCACCTTTCAGCTTCTGAAATCACAGTATTTAAATTCAAAGCTCAGTAACTGTAACTAACTAAAAGTCATTCCCTATTAACCCAAACACACACACGCGCACGCACACACACACACACACACACACACACAAAAGTATTGGGACACCTACAGGAGCATTTTAAATCCATAGGCATTAATATTGAGTTGGTCCCCCCTTTGCAGCTATAACAGCTTCCACTTCTGGGAAGGCTTACGACAAGATTTTGGAGTGTGTCCATTGGAAGTTTTGCCCATTCTTCCAGAAGACCATTTGTGAGGTCAGACACTGATGTTGGACGAGAGAGCCTGGCTCGCAGTCTCCATTCTAGTTCATCCCAAAGGTGTTCGATAGGGTTGAGGTCAGGGCTCTGTGCGGGCCAGTCAAGTTCTTCCA
>JAOVYW010022940.1:0-32326 GCA_025775045.1 Hiodon tergisus | reverse complement strand
CAAAATCTTGTAGAAAGCCTTCCCAGAAGAGTGGAAGCTGTTATAGCTGCAAAGGGGGACCAACTCGATATTAATGCTTGTGGATTTAGAATGGGATGTCATAAAAGCTCCTGTACGTGTCCCAATACTTTTGTCCATATAGTGCATGTTGTGTGGCTCTTCTGTTCTGGTGTCCCCCCTCTCCCCACATCTCCAATATTGGTTAAACCAATGTCTTTTCCATAAATAAAAAATAGACACTTAATTTATTTTCCATTTATTTCAATTTACTTTTCATTCATTTACAAGATGATTTCATTATTTACAATTGCAACAGCATTCACACTTCTAATTGTATATCAGTTATAAAATGTTTATACTACGGCCAAACAATAGCAAGCAATTAAGGGTACATGAAGGTAAGTTCCCCACCCATTAATAGAACTGAGAAATTCTTTAAGAATCAAAGAATGATGCTTTAAATATATAAGGGGGTCTTTTTAAAAAGGTTGATTCAAATCAATATGTGCAAATAATAGTCTGTCTGATTCCGATCTTTCATATTTTGCACCTCTTCTGAATCAAAAGGCCAACAATATAAATGCCATTTGTATATTAAAACATTGGGTCCTTCTCACAAGAAGCAAAGGCCTCCAAAGAATAATCTTTGAATCTACAAACAACTGGAACCGTTAATATAATTATAAAGTAATATTCTGATATTTCAAATGACGTGACAGAGATTTTTGTTTTTGCGTACGGTAAAGCTGTAAATTAAACAGAAATCTTAGGTTAAAATGACTATTATATTGAGTAAAAGTCAGACTACATTACAATAAATAGGATAATAGACTTTTTAAAATTTTTATATAAATATTTATTTCTGATTCTGATCCACCCATGAGTGCCACAATGTACATTTGCCCTAAGAAAAAATGTATCAATATATAAATTTATTAAATATGAAGATAGGCAGAGTATTGAAAAGATAACCCAAACTGAATAGTACCTTAAATCAAGCTTTTACCATGTGTGGCAGTAAAAACAGCCATTTCACATTGGAACATGTACACAAGACGCAGTATGTCTTTGTACTTCAGTCAAATGTTGCTTTTTTAAAAGCCAAAATGACAGTTAATATTTGGAGAATCTCATGGTTTAGTCACCCATTGTTGCTTAACTGCCAGTCCTGTCATGGAAGAATAGACACTTCCAAGGATATACATATTGTAGAAAGTGTTTGTCTTGTCATGGCCATCAGACTTTTTTTTCTACCTTGTTGGCAACAACATCCAACTCCCAAGAGTAGGCAGGGAATAAAAAGTTTCCTCACTCCCAACCCCCCACCCCCCATCATGCACACATAATTGTTTAGGAATGCACAGAGAAGCCTGTGACTCTGGAGGGCGCTTCCTAAAGTTTGGGGTTCAGAGCATCCCGTCATGCACCTCTCTCCGGGAAGGCCTCTTGCGCCGCGTCCGAAGGCCAGAGAAGCAGGAGGAAGCAGTGAGGGCAATCCGGCTGAAGCCCAGGTTGAGGCAGTGCACCTCGGATGTCACAGGGACTTCTGAGAAGAGGGCGCGGTCGCGGGACAGCTGCGTCAGACTGTCACTGTTCTCGATGTCCTTCACAATATTCAGGATCTCCTGCCGCTCGGTCTGGCGCGTCATCCCGCGGATATTGAGAATGGCGGATATATGCTTCTTCCTAGAAGAGGTAGAGAGGGGCTATAGTGAGAGCTATAGTGCTTGTCAGTGACAGTAAAGGCAGACAATTAAGTCAAAATCCACGTTCGAATTCAAATATATTTCCTTATCCTCATCTTCTATGCTGGCTGCCTTTGGGACAGCAAAAGCCAGCTCACTGTGAATGACTATTCAGGACCCTACATTTGTTTTATACATGTCACATCTGATCTGGGAATTCTTCTCATACTTGCCCCACATAAATACTCAAAGTTTAAAAGCCCATGGGTGCACTACATTGATACAAATCAGTGTCCTTCTGGCATCCTGCATAAAAACAATAACCCTTTTAGGGAAAGGGGTGGGTTAAGTTTATTCAAAGGTAGCTGGACACAGGTAGGGCACAAAAAAGCATTCAGGCGAGGGCTAGTAAGGGCTTTGATCTCCAGCAAACACAAGACAGAGGGCACAGAGCCAGTGAAAAAGAACAGGGAGCTTCCTCTGGTCCGAAAAACGACTTTAACATCTGTCTGGGCCAGACAAGCCCGCTTGCCCTTTGATTCTGCTGTTTGGCACCAGGCAGTCTACTCAGGGGTGGCAGGATCCACTGTGGAGCAGCCGGGCCAGCATTGGCGCAGAAAAACTGCCAGCCCACACCGCCACATTCGCATAGGTGCCTGTCTATCGTCTGCCAGGCTGGGCAGGGGATTCACACATTGTTCCCAGATTCCCGCCTTCAGATTGGAGCCCTTGTCAGCGGAAAATCAAGGAGATGTGGAAATATTTATAGTGTCGTAGGTCGGTCTGTGTTCATCATCATGGTCTGGGACATAACGTCAAAGCAACCATTAGGGAAGGAAGACACTGGAGTACGCTGGTGTCACTTCAACTAGATCAAAATGGTTAATTTAGCTACAAACTGAAATATTCATCGAGCACAAGGATCAGTAGCACAAGGAACGACACTCTGAATATGAAAGATGAAGCTAAATTTGGGTCAAGCCTACAATAACGTTTCAAGGAAGAAGGAGAGATAAATGTATTTGTATGGAATGTATTACTTGAAGCCAGTTTTGCCTTGATGGGACTGTCATCCTCACAAACATGGCTAATGTGTCCAAACAGGAAGTTAGCATTTTTCAGCACTCAGGCCCTGGGATGGATGACTTTCATGTGCATATTTAGTGGGAAAAGGGGTCCTATTAAAACCAGGAAGTGTATGTGTGCGTGCATGTGTGTAGTATGTGTGTGATTCAATAGGCTTACCGTATGTCTGGGAACTCCCTCACCAGAACTCCCACTTCCATCTGGATGGAGGGCGTATCCTCCAGGAGGATTATTTCTGAGAGATGTGGGATTGCACTGTCAAGCCAGGAATAACTGGACTCCTGAGGGAACAACCAAAGGTCAGAGCTGGCTTCTTTCATGCAGCTGGGCAGTCATGTGGTGTCGGACCTGTAACTAAAAGCCATGTGGTGTCGGACCTGTAACTAAAAGCCATGTGGTGTTAGACCTGTAACTGAAGGCCATGTGGTGTTAGACCTGTAACTGAAAGCCATGTGGCGTCAGACCTGTATCTGAAAGCCATGTGGTGTTAGACCTGTAACTGAAAGCCATATGGTGTAAGACTTGTAACTGCAGGTTGTGTGGTGTCAGACTTCAAACTTAAAGTTTGCCGCTTTTAATACAGGATAGCCTAAATTACCTCAGTCCAATAGCCAGCTATACAAATTGGGACAACTGTGGGTCGCTTGGGTTAAGGGTGGCAGTGTTATTGAATAATAATAACAAAACTGACTTTGGGGGAGCTTCTGGTCAAGGACCTCAAAGGTCCTGTAATTTAACCGTTACAGCTCACTGTTATCCTCTTATATGTGTGTAAACTAGAGAAGAATAGTATTCCTTTTTTCCCCATTAGATGGGTAGCTGACCGCAGTGACTGCAGCGGCTGACCCCAGTGAATTCGAGTCCACAGTCCCGAACCTCTGTTCAGCCTCAGTGGCTGTCTGAGGCTTCAAAGCACCAGGACAGGATGTTCTTTAGTAAACTAAGCCTTCCTGTTGTCCACAGAGGTGATAAACGGATGTTCCAACCGGAGTGTAGAGCGGACACCGTCTGCGGGTGGTGCGTGGGTGGGGGGGTGGCAGGGGAGGTGGACCTGGGCGACTGTTGCTACCCCATTAATCATCGTTGACTAGGGTTATTTCAGAGCCCAGCCTCCAAAGGCTACACATCAAGTGGCTGACCAGGCTTTGCATTATTTTTTACCAAATGTATGTTTTGAACGACATCTCATAATCAGGTTCATGGTTATATATGCGTAGTGAGACTATAGAGTTCAGTCTCACTACGATTAGACTCCCCATCTCTTTGAAATAATTTGTTTATTTGTGAGTAACTGACCAGCTCTTTGAATTAGCTTGGTTCTTGATGAGTAACTGACCAGCTCTTTGAATTAGCTTGGTTCTTGATGAGTAACTGACCAGGTTTTTGAAATGGCTTGGTGCTTGGTGAGTAACTGACCAGGTCTTTGAAGAGTCCTTTGAGTTGTCTGCCTTCATCACGCAGTCGACTGGCCATCCTCTTCCTCATCTTCAGTGATGTGCAGATGATTCTCCCCCTCATAATGGCCCGCAGGTACTCGATCAAAACCCGTCTATGCAGCTCACCCACCAACGTCTGTGAATATTCAATCAATTAATGAATCAACTAATCAATCACAACTTCCACAGATGCCAGGACTACTTTTAAACTTGCCACAAAAAGAATAACCAATACTTACTAATGTAATTTATTTAATAATATTTGCCTATTTCCCCATTCACAAAAATGACTAACTAAACAGGATATTATTTTTATCCTTTGGCTCAGCCTGCTTTTATGTCTTGACATCAGTGTGGAAAGCCCTACGAAAAGACAATAGAGCAGTCTAATTCCCCAGTGCCAGCTGTCTTGCTGAGTAAGTGCTCTGTGGCTGTCAGTGACCGTGCATGCTTGCTGGTTGTCACCTGATAAGGGGGGCTGTCCATTCTGCGGTACTTCTTGAAATGTTTCTTGATATCTACTTCAATGGCTTCATAGGAATCTGTATTATTCAGCCACTTCCTTTTCACCAGCTTCTCAAAGAAAGGCTATTTTGGAGAAAAAAAAGTTAAAACTCAGTTCCTCATTCTTTGGTTAAAGTCAGACACACTAGCTGCAGGATCACGTGGAATGAAATACGAGAATGTAGATTGATCACAGCTGGCAGCGCGTTTGTACTTGTGCTAGGAAGACAAGGTTAAGGTTAACTGTATTTTAGTTTGCTTTGAGAAGATTGATTATGGATAAAACCTGTGTTTTATTAATTTATTATTTTGTTAGAATACTGTTTAAAAGTTATTTTTATTAGTTTTTCCCAATGAGGGTAATTTATTTTAAGTTTCTCATCTTCATTGAGTTATTTTGTTTTGTTAACAAGTACAGAATAAAAAGGCATAAACCTGTCCTCGGCCGTTCCTGAACCAGTATGTGTGTGATGCATGTGGGTGAGTGAGCGAGCTTCTGAATTCTATTAGTGTGGATGTTTTTATGGTTCCTCACCCGGATATGCTCGAACAGTCTGTCACTCAGCACCTTCACCCCCTGGTTGACAATCCTGTCCAGAGAGGCGTTGGCCCTCCGCTCAGACTCCTCGCTGAGTGCGGGCTCACACTGCTTACAGCGCTGAACGAAGTTCCTGCGGACACAGATTCAGGTTAGGGTCACCGCTATGCCATGATTAAGGTGCAGTGTTAATGTTTTCCTGCAGGTAGTTAATCAGTGATTCTTGTGACAAGCAAGCATTTAATCATTGATGGCTTAGTATAGAGTGGATGGTCATGATGCCGGAGACTTATTTATTTCCTTCGAAGAAAACTCACTGGAGGGATTACACTAAGTCCAAATACCTGAACTGTGGGCAGCAGTCTGCCTAAACTGTGAGCAGCAGTTTACCTGAAAGGTGGGCAGCAGTTTACCTGAAAGGTGGGCAGCAGTTTACCTAAACTGTGGGCAGCAGTTTACCTGAAAGGTGGGCAGCAGTTTACCTAAACTGTGGGCAGCAGTTTGCCTGAAAGGTGGGCAGCAGTTTACCTGAAAGGTGGGCAGCAGTTTACAAGAGCAATAGTCCGGGAGATGTATCCATCACCGCTCTCCTCACTCTCGCCCATTAAACGCTCGTGAAACATCTCCACTTTCCTTTGGAAGCTGAAAAAAAGGAATCTATGAAATATTCATTCTACAATATTGCAGAATCTTCACCACTGAAATACAGACAATTTTGTATTTATGGCTTTCAAAAAGGATCCCTGAGGCACAGATACCTAGGCTGAAAGGATTGGGTAAGTCGTCTACAGATGCTACACTGCGCTTCTTCGCTTTTGTATGATAGTAATGCAATGGGGGACATGAAAGTTAATGGGCCTGTACCCCACTAACCTGTAGAGGAAATCTGCCAGGCCGTTGAGACTGCATTGTGCCACGCGGGCCCCCAGGTCTCTATTTATTGCGGCTGATCTGTCCAAGTCCACCTGCAGCCTCTGCTCAGAGACACATACACACACACATAATTCACAGGCCAGTTTCAGTCTCTGCCATGTATAAACTCAAAATCATCTGGTGAGTGTAGAAGCTCTCATCTGGGAGAATATGATGGATAAAAATGTGAATACACGCAATGGCCACAAGAGTCCACTGCAGCTTTTTTTGAGAAGGGAAATAAACTACTAAAAATGACTTGTGAAAGATCAAGTGAATCTGATTTATATGAGGTTTTCCCCTTTTCCAAACCTGGATCAATAGGGCCTAGGTAACATTAACCCAGAGAACCAAATGTAGGAAATTGTTTTACATTTATTACTCTGAAATGAGCGAAAAAATTAACAGCTGAAATTTTTACAGTGATTGTGATGAGAGAAAAATTAGGGCTGCAATCAGCAAAAGGGTCACCACACCTGGATGACAATGCGAGCCAGAGGTGACTGGTATTCCTCTATGTTCAACGTCTCTGTCCAGCGCTTCTCCTGTTCGTCCAGGACCTGAGACAGCTCAGTGGTCACCTTCGCCTGAAAATAAATGCTTTAAAGTAAGCCAGAGTCAACCTCCCTAACCCATACTCTAATCCTAACCCTCTGTGTTCATGCATTGCAGCAAATAATAAAAACAAAATCATATACTTCAAAGTCGTAAAGCACATGATAATCTGTGCATGCTATATACTACGGAACACTACATAACCGAACTTAACTTTTGGTGTCAATCTCCAATCAAGCTGCAGCCAATAAGAGTAGTGAAACCGGGGTCTGACCCTGAGACACTATGACCAGCTCTTTGATTGGGTACACTGGAGTACATCCTGGCTGTGGTATACTGGAAGTGAAGTGCATGCACCTATTACTGCAATCAAAGCTGAGAGGAGGAACCCGCCAAGGCCACCCTTACCCGGACAGAGTTGAGGCAGTCCAGCTCGAGCTTGTCCACAGTCTCTGAGGGCAGTAGTGGTCCCAGCTGAGAGCGGTTGATGGGCATGGTCATGCTGACCGCGCCAAGAACATCCCTGAGAGAACAACAGGACATACTGATCTATCAATACATTAAAACACGACTCCTGTTAACAACGTGTATGTATACATAGATCACGGTCACCCTCCAATTCAACTCCGTTAATTGTGAACTGGCAGCCGAGACTCTGGTCTCACCTATTGTAAACGTTGTGGAGCCAGTCTAGAAGTGAGTAGGTGTCAGTGATCTGCAGTGGGGCACTGGCAATCTCTCTCAGGCGACGGGCCACAGCCTGGTGGTAGCTCTGCACGTACACATGGAAGGCACCATAATCCTCGGGGTAGATGGACACCACGTTCCGGCGGGCGGCGCCCAGGTCCTCTACCATGCGGCTGCGCAGCCGGTCCAAGTATTCAGCCAGCTGTCCAGCCTGTGACTCCACCTGTTGGGGCAGGCTCCCATCCGCTGCCTCCGCCACCGCTTCCTTCCAGCGGCGCTTCAGCTGCCGGGGCCGGGGCCCCGCTGGCAGCCCGTCCCGCTGCGCCCAGTCCCGGTCGGCCTGCTCCTCCTGCTGCAGCACCTGTACCACTAGACCCAGGTTGGGCCCAGCGGTGGGCGAGCGCAAGGACTCCCGCACCACCTCCCACAGCTCCTTCTGGAGGGCCTCGTAGAGCAGCTCTACGTCCTTGGCCTTGCGTCGGCCCCCGTCCTTGCTGCTGGGGCTGGAGACCTCCTCTGGGGTGACAGCAGGGGAGCTGGCTGCAACTGCTGCCTCCTCACACTCCTGCTCCAGCTCCAGAATGTGCGTGTCAGCCAGGAACAGGTCCCGC
This sequence comes from Hiodon tergisus, assembly GCA_025775045.1. Classification (NCBI taxonomy): domain Eukaryota; kingdom Metazoa; phylum Chordata; class Actinopteri; order Hiodontiformes; family Hiodontidae; genus Hiodon; species Hiodon tergisus. The sequence continues at coordinate 24,312 of JAOVYW010022940.1, read as the reverse complement.
TTGGTCACCAGCTGCAGGATCTCCAGCACTGTAGGCCAAAGGAACAGGACACTGTGTCACAGAGCGCTGGGGGCAGTGGGCAGTGGACCGAGGAGACTGGATAGTTTTTCATAGAGGGCATTCCGCTTCAGGTCAAGTAAAGTTGGTCAATAACATTTACTGATTGTTTGAACAATTACTCACTGCAAGCTGTGGTGAATTTCAACAAATATCTATCAAAGATATATACAGTCTTTCGTAAATTTGCTTTATAGAATATTATGGGTCTTATTTTGCATCATTTAGAGCAGCATCGACCGCAAGGTTAGGAAGCAGATGTTATTTTTCTATTTGAATTTCTTTGATTCCATTTCGTTTGGATTTGTTAGGCAGCCCTCTGGAGAAGACGTGGTTTCATCTTTCCTTTGGTGGCCTACATCAAAGGTCCCGTTAGGGATTAGAGAATGCCAAAGATAAATCATCTTTAATTCCAACAGAATGTCAAATGATGCACCTGAACTTTAAAACCAACTTTTGCTCCACAGGTTGATGCCAATGTCTGCAGGAGGCCAGTCCATGAACAAATAAAATCGAGCAGTCCTGTAGACTCATTTCTGTCCACTGTTAAGTATCAAGTAGCAATGCTTAACAGTAGTTAATGGTTCTTTGTCTACTAAAAGATGAACCATGTACTGTATATTATGAAAACCAATGACCATGATTTGATTTCTAAGGTTTGCTGTCCAGCATGTCAAGCATAATCATTGCCACCAGATACATTATCCGATGCCGTTTTGGTATTATGACTTAATACATTCACAGAACTTCACTGGGATCTGGAGACTGCCTTCTACACTGCAGTGACCTCTTTTAACATTCAACGTGGCTTGAAAAGTTTTACATTTTATTGGAATAAGCTGCTTCCTCACTGGACACACCCTAGTTAGGTCCCCTCTCACCTTTTGTCCCAATCGAACACCCCTCCTTCCAAAGGGACATCCATCCTAAATGGCCTGACACCCATTAAAAGGTCAGGTCAACGACAGGCAAACGTAACCCAAACATTTGAAAGCTCCATCAATGCTGTAATCACAAGCCTTAAACACGTAGTGACGGCAAATAAGGTCATGGTTCAGCAACTGTTTTTCATGTGATAACGGGTTGAGAAAAGTGATGCGAGTTGTCCATCGTCTCCTCACATGAGTCCATTTATGAGCCTGGGAGTAAAAAGCAGCTACCCAGTCCCACGGATGAAAACTGCCAGCTTTGTTAGAGGCACCAGGACGATCCAATTGGCTGAAGTTATCCAGCTGAAATAGTCTCTGCAGAATAATGGCACTATGAACTGTTTCGGTTCAAAGCAAAGAGACAATATGAGAACGACCTTGCCTTTCAGATTGTGGCACTGAAGTTGGTGGTTTTATCTACATCCGTCATTGGGCCAGATCATAAATGTGTAAACCATATGTTTACAACAAGGTGTGTCTGATAAGTTTTTACAACAGCTATAAACACTCTTTCATGCATGATAATGCCACATCTACTAAATCAGAAAGCTGTGTTTTTTTTGTGTTGGTTTAAACTTTGCCCTCAGAAATACATCTGGCGCTGGCTAGCTTTAGATATGAAATCGATTTCAGACCAACAGTTGTTGTACATGACAACCTGGCAGAGCTTGAATTGCTACAGCAGAATTACTAGTAGCTCTACTGGTGATGAAACCTGGATTCTGCTCCATGTCAGTCTGAGTCAGGGCACTGCTATTGCTATGTCAAGAAATTTATATATAGTATTTTGAAAAAGGTGAGCAACAAACAAAGGAGCTGTGCGTTTGTTAGATTGAGCTAGCGTTAAGGCTGCTTTGTGTACCAGCAGCAGCCATTTCAAGCCCCTCTGCGCGATAATGTTGGTCTGTTTAGGCAAGGCCTTCTGCTCACAATGCCCAAGGGCCTACTGGAGTGTCGAGTGGTTCAATAGTGCACTTTTCCAATCACCTTGAAGCACTAGGAAATGCTGTAATTTCCTCTTGCTTCAGTGCTATGTTGCTTGGACATAACGACTGAATGGGTCTGTGGGTGGGGTTGAGGTGTGTGTGTGTGTGTGTGTGTGGGGGGCGGGGTCTACGGGGACATGGCAGTTTTCTCCTATGGTCTATTTTGGCAACCTGTGCAACTGCCTTTTTTCCCCGTCCATTACGAGGAGTCCACGAGGGGCCGTGGCGTTGTGTGCCTGAATAGCCCAGCAGGCCAAAAAGGAATTCTTTTAGGAATTCTTCTTTTAAAGAAGAGGATGGGCTTGGGCTCAGCTGCCCTCCGGCCGTCTGCCAGGGTTCCCGTCAAAGGAGGAAGTTTCCGGTAACATGGTGTCCCCCTTCCCATACTACCAGCCGCGTTATATCTCCTTCCCTCGCCCGTTCTCCCACTCTGCAGCAGGACATCTAAATATAAAACACAATGCCACCCAGTGCATCGTCTTCATGCGCCGGAGGTGGAAAACGGACCGGAGAGCGGAAACTGTGGGGCTCGTCCTGCTGTCAGCCTCCTGCCTAAAAATCCCAGCCAACCGCCGATGTGTCACCAGGAAGGGGCAGAGCCACACGGCCCCATTGGAGCCACTTGGATCAGGCTGTTCATTGCTCTGCCAACTTGCGTTCTCAGGAAAGCAGTGTGAAATGCCATTCGTTACTAAAACACTATTATTAAATGAGACCTATAAAGTATCCCCCTAATACAACAGAAATTTGATTGCCAGATGTGAAGAGTAACGCCTGGCTCTTCCTCAGAGGGTTCCCAGGTCTCATTAAAAAACAGATGATTGACCTGGAATGTAGAGTCACCCAGTCATTTATCTTAGCTCAACAAAACCCTAACACATGCCTTTTGTCAGTGCCAGTTGACCCCTGAACCTTCTGTGTTAAGCACACCGCGAAAATGTCAAGAAATGCCATCGCCCTTCCTCCTTGTAAATCACACCAATATAAAAGGTGCACACTCCTGCTATCTGGAGCTACATAGGGAGAACGATAGACAAAAACAAGCACTGAGTAAGCAGGAGGTCACCTCGCCAACAATTTACACTGGCCCCGGGGCTCACACGCGACCCGCACAATATTCTGCTTCCATCATCCGCCCTTGTGTCTCCTCACCCACCACTCTTGTGTCTCTCCACAACCCAGGCCCTGGCGTTTGGCCTCTACTTCCCCAAGCCAGAGCCCCTCAATGTTCCTCCTGCTGTTCCCCCTCACGCTCTCACTCCAGAATGGAGGCAGCCCCCGTTTCACATCTGCATGCTCAGGGCAGGCAAATATTTTCTTGCAAAAGCAGCAGAGGATCCAGTTCCCTAAAGCAGTACAGCTGGACCCAATGTGTTTCTGAGACGACCCTCCTCCCTACGCCGAGCTTCAGCCACTGGACACACTACAAAGAAGCCTGTCCCGGAAAAAAAACATCCCATCCCGCAGACGCGGGTCATCCCTGGCCTGCCTAGGGTGGAACTCTCCCGCCCTTGCCTTGGCGTCCATGCTAATTGACAGATGACCCCGCGCATGAGAGTTTTCAACAGCTTTGCCATCAGTGCAGTTGGGCTGGGAATGACTGGATGAACTCATCCAGTGGCCTGGATGTCTACATGACTTCAGGGAGAGATGTCCTTGCTTTAATTTAGAAAATGTTCCCCTTAACATTTCACCAATGCCAGATGCTAGTCACACCAAATTTGTGTGCTCGCTAACCCATAAAACTTTCTCACATAAAGATAAGGCAGACAAGTTGAATAATCACTAGTATCCCTCCACCTATTACACACATTATGGATATGGGAGTGCTATGTGGCTCGCCTCACATGTCACATACAGTAATTGCTATAGCCACAGCCTGAGAACCGTTTTTTCATTAGCAGCCCTTGTCAAGGTTTTATGCCCAGAAAGCCTTGGGTTCTGTTGAAGCAGGCCTGGAAATAATTCACCACGCCTCGTGGTGACCGCCCATTGTTTATGGTGTCCTTATCTTCCTGGGCCGCTCTGGTTATAACTCACAGCTTGGGTGCCACGCTGATGATTTTTCTCCAGTGGCTTCCTCAGCCTACCACACAGTCCAGCTTATCACTTCATTAAAATCCATCCAAGAGTTCAGATGCTGTTGGCAAGGCTGCCTTTCTAAAGAAAACTGATATTAGTCAGGAACTTTTATTTCATACAGCACAGGGAGTTAAAATGGCAGTCAACTTCTACCTTTTGGCCCAAATATGCAAAGTACATCAAGACACCCTTAAATCCCTCTGTCTTGTCTGAGTAATTTGAAAATGGTATTGTTCTCAATCTTGACCCTTTTGAGGGCTCTGCCCTAATATCACCCTCTCTGTTACATGGGAACATGGAAATGTATCAGACCTGAGTGTAATTAAGGGTTCAGTACTGTAATTTCCACAAACACAAAAGCTTTGTTTAATTTTGCTAATGTGTTTTTTCTACAATCTGTTTATACTTTATATACTTTTTAATAAAAAATGATACTTAATAATTTTCCACTTTCCGAGCTCCACGTTTTGCACGCCTAGATGGAGAAATTGCCCCAAGGGCATAAAATGGCTCAGCTATATTTGTTGCAGTTCGTAAAAGACACATAATGTCACATAATGGTCAAAAATCTTCTCTAGCACTCAGTAAGCCAGACATTTTTAGCCCTGTCGATCCCGTTTCAAACTCAAACAAACAAATTTCCCCACAATCCTTACAAAGTGATGCAAGGGCAGCTTGCAACAGAAAGCTAGGACTTGGCCAAACAGCAGGACAGGCAACGCAGTGCGACCTGAGTAAACAAACAAGTACTCAGGCTTTTGCTATGTCAGGTGGTATCCCAGCTGGGGCTTCTCAAAGAAAAGCTGAACCACGAAAGAGAAATAATGTGAACACAGCAGAGATCCTCGTAGAAAGACTCATTCTTCACCTCAGCAACCTTCTAGTCAACCTGTCTTCCTGGCGCTTCACACAGCCATGTCCCTGTACTATATGGATATAACCCAGGCCCCACAAACAAGTCAGGCATACCTGTATGGGAAAGGGAGACTAGCTCAAACAAGGTGCACTGAACCGTGGTAGTTGACGTAAGTGATCACCAAAGAGGAATATGCTTAAGTCAATGGGTCAGAATCCGGCGTAAAACCTTTTGTCATGCTCTGAACCCTCGGCATTACACAGACGTGCTCAAGTGCTCTGACTTTGCTTTTGCAAAGTCTTTAGTTAATCAAAAACTGAAAATGTAGCTTTAGGGTCATTGCTCCCATCATGAGTCAAATCAAATCACCAGTTCTAACAGAGGAAGGGCCTTTGAAATCTGACTGCTCCATAGTATGCTGATGTAGCCAGTCGGGTCTACCAGACCTGATGGGACACAAGCCAACTAAGGGACTAATTGTGAATTCTTCCTGAAATTGACTGGCTGTCACAAAGATAGAATGCCCTAAATACTGAATACTACAAATATGTAAGGAGTGAATAACCCTTTGTCTAAAAAATACAATTCATAACTATGATGATTATCTCCTATCTGTCATAATTCATAATTATCACAATTATGTTTCCTTGCTGAGCAGATGGTCTTATCCAGTGACTTACAGATTATTTGAACAATGTTAAAGCTAGATATTTAATGAAGCAATTACAGTTACCTGCCCCAAAGGCATAACAGGCTCCACAGGGGGCCTAACAATGACCTTGTGTTTTCACAGGCTGTTTATATATGCATGTGAATGCATTAGGTTTCATGCTGGTGATCATAGCTAAGACGAGGATTAGTCATTTTCAACTAAGAGTGTGAATACCTATTCTCAAAGCTTTATCAAATCTAACTTTTTAAATGGCTTCTCACAAAAAAATCAACCAGGGTACCTTTGTCCCCTGCCTCAGCAACGTTCATTCCTAAATCAAAAACAAAGGGTAAGCCTTCTGGGTAACACACATTTTATTTCCCCCACACGTGACACCCCACACAAGTTACACATCAGCATTGCTGATCATCCCATGAACATGTTTCCCTGAACAGCCATCAGCCTGGTAGCATAGCCTGGAAGCGAACATGGAGATCAGACAAAGATCTTCTGACTTTTCCAGAGTCTAGACTTAAAAGCAAGGGAGACATTACCTTTTCAGTAAAGGCCGCTACACTCTGGAGCATCACTACACTCTTTTATATCACCTGGTCTCTCAGATAATATCACAGCTGTTAAGTCTGTGTCTTACTTTAAAACCCTTTTACAAACAAGATTTTTATTCCTGTATATGCTTATATTTTTGGTCTGATATTGTCTGACTTGCTAGTCTTACTTATATAGTTTTGTTTATATTTTATTTTTTACTCAAAAGTTATGTGTTGTTTCTGTGTGACATTGCAACTTGTATGTTTTTGTATTGTAAATCATTTTGAGCTTTATATATATGATGCTATATAAATATATAAATAAAGTTATAATTATCAGGCGATCAGTACAGACACACACACTCTTAAGGAGGGCTTCAAATCGTTTTGTTGATAATTTACAGATCACTACCCGTTTAGGATAACAAGTTCTTAAATGTGGTATCCAGTGTATGTGCATTTTATTTTTATATTTAAATATTTAATTATAAACCTGTTGATCTGTGTCTGGTCTTTTTTCCCTTTCTTTCTAGACATTATGTCTTCTCTGCCACTTCTGCCTATCTGAGTAAACCAGTAAATAAATAAATTTTAAATCTTCTCGATCTTAAATCTTAATATCTTTTATATATTATCTCAGTCTTTTCCTGGAAATAATGAAGTCATAGCAACCTCGGTTCAATTAGACATCACAGTGAAATTTTAGGTATCACTCTAGAATAGGTGTATCTACCACTGAGGAAAGGCCCAAGGACACCACCCCCACAGGCCCCGCCCCGTCAGCTACATCTAAGGTGTAAATACCCGTAACTTTTTCGCCACCAACTGCCACTGACGGAATTCCAGTGTTGCCTACTTGGAAAAGTAGCTCAGATCTTTTCCGCTTTTGTTTCGAGGACGTCCTGAAATAGCCTAGACTCATGACCCATCCACAACATCCTCTTACAAGCTTTGAGGTTCTCTCAAAGGGCTTCGCACCGCAGAACGATTAGAAGCACTGCTAAAGAGTGTGTGTGTGTGTGTCCATACTGATCACCTATATAATAATAACTTTATTATAATAACTATTTATACATTTATATAGCATCATACATATAAAGCTCAAAATTATTTACAATACAAAAACGCATAAGTTGCGATGTCACACAGAAACAACACATAACTTTAGAGCAAAAAATAAAATATAAACAAAACTATATAAGTAAGATATCAGACAATATCAGACCAAAAATAAGAGCATATACAGTAATAAAAAACTCGTATGTAAAAGGGTTTTAAAGTAAGACATGGACTTTACTGACGGAAAAGAACTTTGACCAGACGTTGGCCTTATCCGTCTTCGACACCTCTGTTCCCTGGAAGGACGGATGGGGGGAAGACCCAATAAACGGTGGCCCCTTTGTGCTTTTCATAGCCACTTAAAATTACAGTGTACTTAAGGGTGACACAGCAGAGCTGGGATGAGGGTAATTTGCCCGGTGAGGCCTATGAGTTGACTTGAATGAGTAGATGAACAATGACTGTATGATGTGTTCATGCTCACCTGAGAGAGGCTCCCTGGGCTTAACATCCGGGACCTCCTCCACCATCTCCTCCTCAGGCCCCCGGGAGGCAGAGTCTGCCAGGGACTCCCTCTTCAGCTTGCCCCGGCCCACCATTTTCAGGAAGGACAGGCGGCGGTAGGAGTCGGTGTCGCCGTCCGTGCTGCCCAGGTCCCCATTGGGTAGGCTTTCTTTGCGCAGGCTCTCCCTGACCCGGCCTCCCATTCTTCACACATGGACAAAAGAGGTGGGAACAGTCAGATGGTACATTTAGGACTTCACAGGGGGATGATGGGAAGTGAAATTATAAAACAAATGCCCAGAAAACTCTAGTGTTGTGGTTCACTTTCCATCAGGCTTACTGTGGTTTTCTGACTGTCTAATCTGACCCTGGCATTCAGATAGGATCTATACAATCAGGTGAGACCACCTGAAGACACATTAGCGGAATGAGGACCATCAGACAAAATGCTGATCTACTCAAGGGAAAAGGTAGAACAAACGGTTGGAAAATCTCACATAATTTAGTTTGGTGTGGATTATTCCGCTGATCATAGATTCATGATATTCCTATTTAAGAGGCTCTTATTAGACAGAGCTCTTAATTACTGACCCTGGATCAGTTTAATCTGACAAAAGGTCAGAAGCAAGATGGCTCATTTTATTCCAGATGAGTCCGTCTTCACTGTCTCTACCTGTGGTTCCCAGCATTTTCCCTCAGACTCGGTAAACAGAGGGTTTAATCAGTGCTGATGATGATTGCAGGTCTTTTTGTCTCAGAGGACAAACAAGCTTTAAATAGCCTCATCAGCGCTAAGTGAAAGAGAGAGTCCTCCGCTCTGCGAGGGGAAACCAAAGGAGTGGCAGAAAAACAGGCTGCGTTGTTTCCACATTACATTACATGCACGTTTTTATCTGGGTGAGAACGTGGTCTTGCTGAGTGGTTTATACATGATTCTCTCATTATTCTGGCCATGCATTTTCGATGCAGATTTCAGAGCAAGTTCTCAAATTGTCCTTTCTCTCTCCACCATCACTCTTTCCTCTCTCTGCTCCCTACACCAATCCTTCTCTCCTCTCCTCTTCCACTTACCTGAGTAAACTTCCCTCCGAGCTGCGCCGGCTCTTCTTCTTTTTGCCCAGGGGGGAGGGGGAGTCAATGGACCCCTGTGGGGAAGGCGTGCCCCCTTTGCTGCGGCCTGACATGCGCAGCCCCTTTCCCAACTTGCCCAAGGTCTTGAGTGGGGACACCACTCGCTCAAGTGTGCCCTTCAGGGAGCCACCCTTCCCTGTCCCGCTGCGCCGCCCCTCATTGGCCTCGTTCTCGTCCTCCTCGTCTTCAAAGGGGTTACGGTCTCGGGGGGCGCCTCCCTCCAGGATGGAGCGCTCGTTTTCCGGGCTCCACGGCCCTGCGTGGTCCGTTTCGTCAAATGGGTTGAGGTTTAGACTCATCTTGCGCAGGATCAGCTCCCCGCTGGAGTTTAGCTCCTTGTTCACTCGTCCCCCTTTCAGCTTCACTGGGAGGTTCTTAAGAACGGGCATTTTTCCTCCCAATTTTTAAATTCTGCAACAGACAGAAATTGTCAGAGAAATACAACAATTAGATTGGTGATAGCATTACAGGCTGTTATATTAATCCAAAAACAAACAAGGAAGAAGCAACTTAATGTTTCAGAATAAATATGATAGATATGTGATTTCACTCTTATAAAGAAAAAAAAAGAAAAACTGCAAATCCATCCAATCCACAATAGCTGCCTGGCAAACATTAAACTGCTTCTTTCATTCTGGTAATTCTGTTTCCATAAAGATTGCGCAGTCACATTGGCAGAAGTTCTGAAATTCTTGGCAATCTGCATGCAAAGTCATACGGAAGGAGGAGGACACTGACCTCTAGAAGAGATTTGGTTGTTTGGAACCAGTCTCCTTTATGGAAACCATCTGCTTGGTCTGTCTGTTTGTGTGTGTGTGTGTATATATATATATATATATACACATACATAGCACCAGATAACAGCCCCTAGTGTATTGACATATCAATGGTGCATCAATTACTGCCTACAGCATAATTTCTTTACCAGGCAAACATGGAATTAACATGACAACTTCCACTGAATTAGAAAATCCTTGTGTTGTCATCGTTTTGATGATTTCTGTGCAGCTCCTGTTTGAGTTGTTTATGAGTGTTGTGTTTTGTGCTCTTTGACCCTTTTCAAGAAAACATGTTTGTCCTTTTCCATGGACTTCCTGTCCCTATAGAGAGCAATCAGATATTTCGAGCTTGTGACAGCACAGCAGAGCTAACGTTGAATCATTCCGTATGTGTGTGTGTGAGAGAGGGGGGTGTGTATGTCTGTGTGAGATAAAACTGTGGCTATTTTTGCGCCTTCATTGAAAGTTTTATGGATGAAATGAGGTTGAAGAGAATTAAGTTCCAGGTCTCTGAGTTACTGGTCAAAACCTGTTATGAGAGTGCTTCCTCCTGTTCCTCAGAATATTTATTAATTCAACACACTGGGGTTCCCAGAAAACCGTATATTTATGAGGGATACGATTTGAAATAAATTAACGAGATAACTAAAATGAGGTAACTAAGATTTTTTTTTTTTGGCAGAAAGGACAAGTGTTGAACTGATATCCCAGTGTGTCAAAGTTGTTTTGGGCATCAAAATATTTTTTGGACTCAAATGATTACATTGATACACAACCTCAATGAATAAAACTTGAATCTCCAGCATTATGAAGGGGAAGTTTTTTCTGACACATTTTGTAATAGAATACATGCTTTAAATTCTTAAAGAGAGCCCATTGTTCCCCGGTTTCCTTCATGTTTTTTTTTAAAACAGCCAAGAGACGATGATTTTTCCATATGGGCAGCTAGATTTCCATTTATGTTGAAAAGGTGTTGATGAGAACGCCTGAAAAGAAAGCCAGGAGTCCTGCGACAGAATTGTGGAACATGCGGGCGGTGACCGAACACACCTGTTGTTAATTTTAATGACGGGCATGTGAGCACTGAAGCTTTGAAGGGGAAAGCTGAACGTATCTAAATGAGAAATGAAAATTCATAACTCATACAGCACAAGACTTCACAGTGCAGACATAATTATAATGGCTGGATTGGAATAAAATATTAAAACCTGTTGGTCCTTTTCAAAGATCATCTAACATTTCAGTGCCATAACACCTTTAATACACTTCAATTAAACTGAATAGCATCAAACTGATTAGCATCTCCTTCCCCCCCAACTGGGCCGGGGTCCACCACCCCCCTTTTTGCAAGAGGTGTGTGCTGAATTATTGTATACAAATCTGATTCTAGACAGCAATGGATCGAATTTTATTCACAGCAATACAGTTTGTATACAATACACAGGTGTGTATTTGTAGTGCCAACAAAAGCTGCAAAAATGATCACTGTTGTGTCTCTCTAGGCTTCTGTGTAAACCCAGGACTACAACAAGATGCTCTTGGTGTTCTTAGCCAGTTAGCCATTATGCCTCACAGGAACTTCAAATCTTTCATAATGGAAAAAGAGTTCATTTGAAGTCAAGCTATATAGGTGAGAAAAGTGTTTTTGTGTGTGTGTGTGTGTGGGGGGTCAGAGTGGCTGTTAAACAAGTTGTCTTGGGTACTTCAGTGGCCAGACACCCCCCTAAAATGAGTCTTCAAATTTATATCCTGAAGCATGACTCAGGAGTTTGATTTGAAAAATGTGACTCCTCAACTCATCACTCATCTAAAACAAATTATATGGAAACAACCAACTAATGAGAACCAAACCAACCCTAGACGCTGTCTGTAAACAGCCTTGGAGTGACGGCTCCTGCAATGACATTGAAGTTTGCCCTTTCTTAGTTAGGGTTAGTGACATTTTCTTCCATTACACATTACTTATGCCATATTGGGGAAGTAAATCTTTAACCCCCCTCCACACACACACACACACACATGCCTCCCTTGTGAATAATTTAAGACACAGCACTATTTACTGGCTAAAATTAGAAAAAGGGTGAAATTACTCTAAATCTCTTTTTTTCTTGCAGAGGGAAAAAATGTCTCAGTCAGCAAGTTGAGAATTAAAGTCGCATGAGACCTGGAGGACATGGTCTACTCAGACAAAGCAGACTTGGAAGGACTGGGAGTACTGCCTTTCGGCAAAGGCCATTATCAGTAACCTCTGAACTATTGATATTGTAAGATTTTTTTTGCTCGGTCATTTTGCAAGAGATTATCCTTGTAAAAATCACTTTTACCACATCACGAATACATTTCACTTACAGATTTTAATAAGAGGGATATAATCAAAGTATCAAGCAGAGCTGAAGTTAATACTTCCTACTTATTAAGTGTAAATATCTAATATAACATTTTATTAAAATATTATGCAACCGTCTATAGGAATAGCTTAGTATTTCTTAACTATATTAATAGTAATGGTGTAAGCTATCTTTGGTAATTAACGATTTATTACCTAAAACCGGTCTTTGCTATTTGGATGGCGAACAATTAACACAGCTAGTATTGCATTTCACTAACAACTAGGTAGAAGAATGATTTACTTACTGAAGACATGGTGCTGTTCTTTAAAACGGTAGAGAGAAAAAGAAAAGTAAGATCCGTGTGTCCAAAGTAGAGGAAGGTGCCCCGTTCTGCTGAGTAGTGACTTGTTGAGCGCTGTTTTTGCTTTTACTTCTATGAGCTGGAGATACCCGTACTATTCCACTGTCAAGCGCACGCGCTGTGAATTCAATATGACACAGAATTGGCAGGGAGGCAAAGGAGGAGTCCGCCACTATTTTTCTTGCAGGTTGCCTACTTTAGTATTAAAGAATATAACTGATATTTATTGCCTGCTGTCAAATTTTGTTTTGCGTTGTCATTTGCATCACCAAGGGGCAAACATTTTCAACAACAACCAACAACCGACACCAATCACTGGATCATTCTTAAATTTAACCTAATTGATGTAATGACATGCATTTTATTATGTTTTTATCAAAGTTTTGAGTTTTGCACCACGAGCTTTCTTTATCACAGATTCCCAGATGTAACCTTTTAATTTTTATATGTACAGGTTGAGCATCCCATATCCGAAAATCCGAAAACTTTTTGGGCACCGACATGACTCCACAAGCAGAAAATTCCAGACCTGACTCCATGTGACGCTCTGTTGGGGTCAGTTTGTTACCAGTGTAACGAATCGTAACGCTAACTGCACGTGATCAGAAACAGACTGACGTGGGTAAGCTCTAGCCGACGAACCACCTATGCCGAGGAATGTTTTCATGAGCGTTTGTCTTTAACTCTAACTTTTCCGTTCGTAAGCACATTCTGGCTATGTGTACAAGGTGTATATGAAACATAAATGGATTTTGTGTTTAGACCTGGGTCCCATCCCCAAGATATCTAATTATATATATGCAAATATTCCAAAAAGTCCGAAACACTTCTGGTCCCAGGCACAATGTTGTTTAAGTAACTGTAATGCAGCCGTATTCAGTCCTGGTATTGCGGTTAAGCGGGGGTTTAGAAACCTGATCTAACTTTTATTTTTTCCCGAATCGTCCCTTATCAATCGTTTTAGTCACGTAAGTAACTATTGATGAGTTTCCTGTTTGTTCAACAGGACAAGTGAAAGCGTGTGCTGCGCAAGGTGTGGAGTCTCGAGGTTGACCGGAAGAGCAACACCAATTTATGATTTAGAAAATAGCTATATATCATTTTACAAGTTATGTCATTATCATGACAGCCATGATAATAAAAGGCAATAGGACTACAGTTAATAATATGTATAATACTAGAATAAAATAGTAAGTAGCAACATTTAACATTGTAGCGGAGAACGGTCTTTAAGAGCAGAAAACGTGAAATCTTGACTTGAAAGAAAGCCGCGGATCTTACATACATACGTACACACGTGTGTGTGTGTATAATGTGTATGGTTGTATTTGACTAGGAAACGCACAAGGAAGATCCCCAATTCATACTGATCTGATGAAGGTGGAAAGTGCTGTCGGAGCTGCCTCATTAATGCCACACTTAGTCATCTAGAAACTCTTAATCACTCTGGTTTTTTTACTGCTCACTCCTTACATGCTCATTTACCTCAAACGTCATGGTCCAGACAGCTTCCCTCACCTGAGTTCCATTTCCTGTAATGACTCACAACCCCTTACGCCTGCCCAATGGAAGCCTGTAAAATGTGCATCAGTTCCTTTACAAATACAATAGGGACCCGCTCCATGTACGTCACATCACGGCTTGTTTCAGCAGTGTTAGCCCCTGATAATGGGCTGGTTGGTTACTAGGGAATATAACTGGACATACTCCTGTTTCCTTAAGGTTCTGGCACTTGTTCACTCCATGCCACGTCATATCCATTTCTTCTTGGCTGCATACAAATTAAAAGTGAACAGAACCAGACAAACTCCTTTTCCTGTCATTTCTGGCACCCAGTAACAAAATTAAGAAATGCGTCTTATCCCCTGCTAGCAAGGCTTTGGTAAACAATTGAGAAAACAGCCTCAGCTGCTGATGTAAAAACATAGAGCAGGCACCAGGTCCTGACCCTTTTCTGCCCACAGACATGGTTGCAAAACACTCCACTTTGCAGCAAAGGACTTACCAAGGTCCCTAAGGAAAGAGATCAAGTAATGGTAGTGAATGGAGCCATCTACTAACGAGAAACTCTGCAGGGGGCATAGTTAAAAATACTTTTGCAATTTAACCACTTTTAGTCCACCAGTTTATTTTTCCATTTCCTCCATGTGTCCATTCAATCCACAGAGAGTGGGAAAAATGTTTAAACAATGGGAAACGCAAAAAGTGAGGAATGGTTCTAACAGTAATGTTTCTAGTGGGGTGTATTTATATGGCTGATGCTTGTTACCAGAGCAATATGTTATGCAGCACTTCATCCCTGCAGGGAGAATGCTACTGCTGCAGTTCCCAGGGCAAAACTTTCAGCCTGGTGGTTTGAGGAGCAGTATTATAAATTTTACAATCTACTCGACCAGACAACAGTAGATTAAAAAACTGCCCGGACAGTGGCTTCCGTTTCAGTTTTAGTGGTAAAATTTGACATCTTAGGAACACATCACATATTAGAAAAAGTGAAATACACCATTTATATTATATATCAGAACAGATTATCTTTCAGACATGCATCAGTCTGCAAGCATACCTATCTATTCGACCTAAGAACTATTGATTAGTATAATAAATATTATTTAGTAAGGAAAGTAAGTAATTACAGTTTAACTGTTCAAATGTTATAATTAAACATTCTGGATTAATAAAGATGGATATTCCTCAGTATTCAACAAGGTATTAAGGTCTCCTAGAATTGTATAATATGTATATTTAGAGTGAAAGGTCCATTATTCTGGCTTTCTTCAAACCGTGCTCTGTGGCTGGCTTTCTTACAGGGCAGCATGGTCTACTGTGGGTCAATCAGAAATGTCATCACATTTAGCTCAGTTTATCGAACCTCATCTGTCCAGCGGTAATTCGAAGTTCCACTAGCCCATTAAATCATGTGTGAGGCCTGTTGAGCCATGTGTATGGATTTGGCGCTAAACAATTAGAAAAGCACGTATACGGAGCATCATTTGTTACAATCAAAAAGAAATGCAGCTGCTTTGACTGTGGACATAATATGTGCTTCCACGGGGAGCTCCAGCCAACGAGTTTCGGATCCTGAACTGTGTCCCTCTGCCTAGACACAATGCGGAGACACTGCTGTCCCGTTCCTGCTGAATGTCAGGAGGATTGGAAACTCGGCAACTGCCCCCCCATTCCCAATATGAGGAAACAGGAAAGAGCGCTCAATCCCATTGGCTTCTTCATTGTTACTGGGCCAGTAGTTTGGTATCTTGTCCACCCCATTCCCTTTACTCTCACCGAAGCTGACCCAGGCGTTGTTATTTTATTTCACAATAGCCCGAGTGTGACCAGGTTTGAGTGGGTTTGTTTACCTTTATATGAAAGCATTTACCTAAATTCATATCTTTTACGGATTTCCACACTATTTGTTTTCTCTTCCCTTTTCTCTTTACTAATAGCATTCACAAATCTTAACAGGAAATGTTATTGAACATTTTCCCATTAAACAGGAAAGCTTTGTGTATTCGTGCAATAATATGTATGTGTTTTGTCACTGACAAAGACAGCCGCCACTATTCAAGACTAAATCAATAGGAAAAAATGTTTAACTTAAATTTTAAGAAATTGTTTGGCCTCTTCATATACACCAAAGAGGAAGCAACAAGGGAAGCAAACGTGGTTCTCAAAAAACACTATCTATGTCCATTGTCATTGGCTGTTTGTGGTCAATATACGTGAATTTAAACAAGAAAAAGTGCTCCGGGATCACTTCACTTTCAAACTACAGTGTTGCTTTGACACCTGCAGTTCGGTACTAATGATTGCCAAAGCCAGACTGTGATAAGTACCAATGTGGTTCCATTTACACACCATTGTAGGCTGCATTAGCTCAGTGTTTTGCTTAAAAACACAAGCCTCTGTTTGAAGGGAAGGCTGTTTCCTTATTTGACAAGGCTTTTACACAACACCTCCCGGACAGCAGACATTGCAGCTGTGTGAGGGGTCGTGCAGGGGTACTGTCAGCACCAACCTGTTTGCATCCTGTACCAGCTGTCCAAGCTGGCTGTGACCAGTATCGAATGATAAATTAGCCTTTTAAAATAACATTTGGATCAGCAAACACAGTATATTAGGCAGCAAGTGAACATTTTGTCCTCAAAGTTGATGTGTTAGAAGCAGGAAGAATGGGCAAGCGAAAGGATCTGAGCGACTTTGACAAGGGCCAAATTGTGATGGCTAGGGTCAGAGTATCTCCAAAACTACAGCTCTTGTGGGGTGTTCCTGGTCTGCAGTGGTCAGTACCTATCAAAAGTGGTCCAAGGAAGGAAAAGCGGTGACAGGGCCAAGGCTCATTGATGCACATGGGGAGCGAAGGCTGGCCCGTGTGGTCCGATCCAACAGACAAGCTACTGTAGCTCAAATTGCGGAAAAAGTACTATGGGAAGAAGGCTAGCCGGCTGAGGCAGCGTGATGCTTTGGGAAATGTTCTGATGGGAAACCTTGGGTCCTGTCATTCATGTGGATGTTACTTTGACACGTACCATCTATCTAAGCATTGTTGCAGACCATGTACACCCTTTCATGGCAACGTTATTCCCTGAAGGCATTGGCCTCTTTCAACAGGATAATGCGCCCTGCCACAACGCAAAAATGGTTCAGGAATGGTTTGAGGAACACCACAACAAGTTCAAGGTGTTGACTTGGCCTCCAAATTCCCCAGATCCTAATCCAATCGAGCATTTGTGGGATGTGCTGGACAAACAAGTCCGATCCATGGAGCTTTGCAACTTGCAACTTACAGGACTTAAAGGATCTACTGCTGATGTCTTGGTGCCTGATACCACAGCACACCTTCAGTGATCCAGTGGAGTCCATGCCTCGACGGCTCAGGGCTGTTTTGGCAGCAAAGGGGGACCTATGCAATATTAGGCAGGTGGTCATAATGTTCCAGCTGATTGGTGTGTTTGTGTGTATACATGAAATGGACATATATAAAGTACCGTCTTAGGCACCCTAGATTTTTTATATAAATGTAGTCTTTGATGTAATTTTATCTCTTCTGCATTACTGTGTCAGCATAAAAAAGAAATTTTAAGATTTCCAAACATTAATTTTCCGAAAGCACAATGGGGAGTTCTGCAACAGATGCTACGGCCTCCATAGAGCCCTGATCTCAGCATCATCAAGGCTGACTGGGATTACCAGGATAGGCAGAAGCAAGCGAGACAGCCAAAGTCTGTCGAAAAACTGTGCAATGTTCTCCAAGATGCTTTGAAGAAGCTTCCTACCAATTGTCCTATAAAACTGTGTGATTGTGTACCTAATTGAATTGATTCAGTTTTAAAAGCAAAGGTTGTCTCACCAAATATTCATTTTTGTATAGTTTACTGCCCTTTATAAAATATATCTAATATTTACAAACTTTTAATTTAATTGATTTTGAAAGCATCTTGGCTTTACAGAATGAATTTTACACATGCCTAAGACTTTTGCACAGTGCTATAGATATAATGAAAAGAACACTCCTGGAAGTACTGTATGGTACTGTTCTGCACTCTACTAACCGGTTTGCCCAGTTAAGGAAAATGCTTTTGCTCAGAATTTACTTCGTTGCTCAGCTCAGTATCCCATTACCCTTGAATTTACTCCAATCAGATTACACACTCAGCAAGCACATAACATTCTCGCAATGTTGGAGCTATGTTATGTAAACATTAGGATGTCTTTTTAGGTGAAAGTAAAATATATGTTATTATTCAGTTTTTCGCGTACACTGTAGTATATCAGGATTAACAGGTGTTTGTTTTTACCTGATACCCGCGCATGAAATTCAGATTTCTATGCATACAACGTGAGGTGCAACATTAAAACAACATTATGCAAACATTTTAGACCAAATAACACAAATTCCCATTGCAAGCCAACAGAGCAGTCAGATAAAACAATGAATCACCAGCTTTCCAGCTCTCAGAGATTGAGATATAGATGCAGACCCCATGGCATGTGAAATGACTGCGGGTAATTAAGACACAGGCCCACAAAATAAGATGTGGTCATTCACGAAACAGCATGCTGGAAATAAGTGGGCCTTTGCAGGAAGACTGACATAACTCCCTGCTGTTGTGTGAAAGACTGAACGCACCCCAGAGACAAGATGACTGGTTCTATCGCCAGGATGGTTGCTGAGCGATGCTCCACAGCAACACTCCCCTAATCATGGATCTTCCTGTGGGGACTGTAGAACACAAGGCCAAAAATGTCCAGGCAGAGTTGTATAGCGTGCGACACAGACATTCTTCTCTTTGTTTCAACATTAAACATCTCTTAACCATAAACTACTTGTCTCCACATTATCTCTTGACCCTAACCTGTCTCCACATTATCTCCTTACCCTAACTCTAACCCTAAACCTTCTCCGCACTACCTCTAGGCTTTCCACTGCAAGAATCTGTACAGGCAAACACTCAAACCGTAAAACGGTGTCTGTTTTTCTTACCCTGTTTGTCTTGCGCACAGCCTGAACTCACATTAAGACTCACAGTAAGCATCAAGAAGCCAACGGAATTAACTATAGAAATGAAACTCTTGCTCATATTCCCAGTCTTTTAGACTACAGGCAAAGTCATGTGCTTACGCAACGTTTGTGTACTCACATGAATCCCTTCCTGATGTTAACTGAGCTGGGCTAAGTTACAGACCCAGTTGGACCAACCTGCTCACCCACAGTTACTAGTCAGACCAGGATGTGCCCTGACTTCCCCAGACACACAGGCAGATATCCATGAGCCAAGCAAACCTTTCAGGTGGTTGCCAGCAGAGATCGCAACAGCCTTACTCGCAGAGCCCCTCCCCCTCACCACCCTGACTGCCCAGGTTCCCATGTGTGGCCGCTAGGCTTAGGTCCTACCTCGTGTGCTCCAGAAGGTGCCTTCGGAGTTCAGGACAGTGTCATATCCCTTGGGTCTGGTGCCCCAGTCTCAGTATGTACGCGTCTGCTGGTGTTGTACGTGCGCGAGCGATCTGTGTGTGCGTCTCCTCACAGGCTCAGCCGAACTCTGGGACTTCTCCGCTTCCTGGCAGGGCTGTTTTGTAGCACAAGACGATGCTTTTTCCTGAGGAAACCCCCCCCCCCCCACACGGCGGGAGGAGCTCCCATTCTGCTAATTGCCTGGGCCATTCTTTCTGACGCTTTTATTTAAACGTTTGCTTATTTACCTCCCAAAAAAGGGCCTGACGTCACCCTCCAAAAGGCGGAGGGGAGCCAGGGTGAACCGGGTGGTACAAGGGGAGGGCGAGGGGGGTAGTTCAGGGCAATCTCCCCAGCTCCTATTGTCTGTGTGTTTGTTGACCCGGTTCCCCATGTTTTACAGGTAGTGTCCCACTGTGGGGGCCACAGCATGGCCGGGCAGGCCCTACCTTTCATCCCAGTAACAGGGGAAGAGGGGGGGGGGGTGTCGTGAATATGTAATGTCCGATGCTGTCTTTTTTGGGTGCCTTTGACGTCATGCCTTCACACAGAATGAAGCCTCCACCTGGGCCCTCTGCTTGATGCCTGAGACTCCTGTTCCTCAAGCTGTGAAAGGCATGAATATTTTACATAGCTCATAGTGGATGTCTGAGACCAGGCCTCTAACGGTTTGATGCTAGTGTACCAGAGCTTGTTGAGAATAAGCTTGCTATGGAAAATTAAGTCACTCCCTGGAGTTGAAAACGTGGGACTGGTTTCTTAAGCTAGAGACTGTGTTCTTTAGCACAACACGCTAATCATTTATTTTTTTGGAATTTTTTCTGTCGCACATCCAGCCAGGTACCAGTGTATACGGACACAAAATGACATCTATTAAACCCAGTGGACTATTTTATCCAGTATAATGTGTAACGGATGTGCACAAGGGCAACAGGTGCCTGATCGCTAAGAACTACATCAGCTTCCATAGCCTATATAGAGTTGCATTTTTATATGGACAAAGATCCTGAATTATTTTACATTCAGCATGGTGCCCGGACAAATTAGATAAATGATACTGAGTTGGAATCTGCTTGTAGGTCAAGATTTAGTTAATCAAATAAATAAAAGAAAACCCACACACAGGATAGCATGATTTGTAGATTTGCTCAGGGTCAATGTTCTCTCTATAAGCAGGTGCGCAGACTGTTTTCATAACATGCTCCTCAATGTTTGAGGGAAAACAAGTAGTAGAAGGCTGTGTGAAAACAATGATCCACACAGTGGTAGAATTCTGTTTGTGTGTTTGTGGCACAATGATTTTAACAATGATTCTCTATTCAGTATGAGTACCAATTTCTTACCAATTTAAAGGTAAAGGACTCAGATACAATACACATAAAAATCTCAGCAATAGATAGGAAGCCCGATGTAGCGGATTCCTTTGCCCTTCTCTGCCACCTACAGGCCGATTGTATATTACAAAAAAAAAAACCGTTATATTGCTGGAAAGGAAATGTTGAAATAAAATCCAAATACTGTATAATATTAATTAAAACCAGCTTGCAAAGGACTTGCATATTTGTTGTATATTAAGGTTAGTTTAAAAGTGGATTAATTTATTAAAGCTGCAGCTAGTTTCATTCGCATGAAAATAATCAAATTTAATTTAAAATTTAAAATTTAAAATTTAAATTTTGAAAACAACAAAGAACACTCCCACAAACATATATCTATAATTAAGTGTTGTCATACAAACTTTCAGATTTTTTTGCTCTGCAAGGGCTGCGGGAGTTAATATATAAGTATAATTTATGTTTCAGTATTTCAACATAAAACGTATGGGCTAATGAACACAAAAATGTGAAACAAGTTTACATGACTATCCTTGTCCCTGAAAATCATTATGATGGTGCAGAGAATCTGGTTAGGTCTAGCTTTATTCTTCGTACAGCCTTTCTCATTGCCCATGGCTAATCACACTGCCTTTTGATATGTAAGTGGGCCCTCCCAACGGCTCTCTTTTAACTAAATAACTACTACTTGGCAAGTTATGAAGGGATTGTTAGCTTGTGTCATGGGTTCAAGTTCATGAGAACATGATATTTAAAGCAGTATTATTTTGAGTGAAATTTATTATTTCCTTCTGGTTTCTGTGTTTCATGAAATATCAATGCAATGCTTTGTACATGTCTTTGGTCTTTTGATAAAACTTAACTGGAAGTCCAAAGAGCAAATGTTGAGAAGTTCACACCAATCGAAGAAACGGAAGAAGAATGTAAAAACCCCAAATGAGGTTTGTATTTTCAATTGTAGAGAAAAGTAAGCTTTATCCAATGGAGGGCACTGTTGGTTTACCCTGCAGCTTTTCCCTGTTTTCTGCAGAACAGTGCGGATGGGGGATGTGGTATACCACTTTTGTTTTACAAGCTTTCAGTTTACACTTGTCCAGGCTTACATGTGTTTTAGAATAACTTTATCCAAACCTTAAATTTTCTTGTATGGCTTTGTGGAGTTACATTAACATCGGCTTAAGACACTGTATCAACAGAAAAAAATTCCTGAATAGAAATACACATTTGAAACCACACTGCTATACACCTCATCTCAACATTTCCTAGGCTGTGCTAACTCTAGCCTCAGAAGAGTCTAGAAATCCAGAATACAATCTGATCTTCAGGTGCACTTTACCTGCAAAACTGTAATTGTTGTTGACAGCACTTTAATAATAGCCATTTAAAGAGATGTTAAAGAACATAAAACACATGAAAAAAGGGCAGTGGTTGGACTAATCCTTACCCGGTATGTTTCTACACTGGAGCTTGACACTGGAGGTTTTTATGCGTGACTTCCATAGCTGGTAAAATTATTGTTCACATGGAGCTGGAGTGGCTGATCAGACTGAGGTGTACTTTAGACAGTACACTGCTTTGGGGGTTTTGTCCGGACAAATACATTACTGTTCTTTGGTGCGAAGCAAGGCCTTTATCATTATCATTGCATTGCTGGAACATTGCATTATGTGGCTTCTGTGTCAAAGCAATGTTATGAGAATGGTATGTCGATAAAGGATATTAAAGTAAGTTTTGTCTAAATAGACACAGATGCACGGTAAAGCCCAAAGAAAACCATATTGGATAACGCTGTATACACTGGACATTTTTATTATGGCAAGCATTGTCAACAAGTGGTAATTTCTCTTACAAACACAACAGATTAAAAAAAAGACTCATAAACTTCAAATGTTGTTAAACAATTTACAAGCGATTCATCTCAATAAACTTGAATTGTTTACCGATAAACAACCAACAATTGTGTAGCAGAGGTACATTTTCTTCCTTTCAAAGAACATACGAATCAAAACAGCTAATAAACAGATGTAAATTTACAAACTATATCAAAACGGCCATTAGCAAAACCTTGTAAGAACTCGAATAGAAGTGGCTGAGGTTTATAAATATAAAAAAATGTAGACAAGGCCATCATTATTGGGGAAGTGGCAGGGGTGGGGTTAAATACATTATCATAATGTTAAGCAATTTTAAAACTATGGGAAGTCTCCTTGTTGATGAGCGGGGGGTTTAATAGAAGGTTCTGCTGGAATTGGTGGTGAGGTTACTTCGGTGGCCGAAGATAACGGTGTTCCTTCGAGAACGGGCGCCGTAACAGGAGTTGTACAGGATGGTAGCTTGCCTTTGTAATGCGGACATAACAAAGGATTTTATTTTCCTCTACTATGACAAGATTTTGCCTGGCCCTTCAACGCACTTTCCACTTCCTTACTCCTGTTTATGTTCTCACAGTCACAAGTACTCAATAACTCTGATTCTTTGGAAATAAAAGCGTATCCCTTTCATGGTGTACCACTTTGCCTGAAGCTTACCTGAGGATATGTGGTATGTTATTGTGAAAACACAGTGAATAAACCAGTGAGAAGTCTACTGTTATTGATATAAATAGCCCAGGCTTTGGAATCAAGATCCTTCTAAACCACAGTGATCAGTAACATAACAGGGAGTGGTTACATTACCTTGTAGTATCTTTGTGATATTGAGGCAACATATGAACAACAATGTAGTGATTTTTTGTTGTTGTTCTATTTTGGCAATAAACTGAATAATATACCTAAAGGGAACTTTACTTTAAATTTCTTATGCCTGAAAATACACCTGATTTGAAAGAAGCCTGTGAAATTATTCTGGGATTAAATAAATGGTATCCTGGTGAAAACAAACACACAGTCCCATCTCTCTGTGTTTAGTTGTTTAGTTTGACATTCAGATCGTTATATGGCAATGGCCAGGTCCTGGGACTGCCTGGCTGAATCTTACAGCAGTAAGTAACATAACGAGTTGAGTGACCTCAAATTTGCTACAAAGTACCTTGGGAAGGATAGGTTTATAGCTCTTAACAAGCCGAGCAAAGGAGGCCCTGCCACCCTAGAGCTGGCACTTGTCAATCAGCTGCCCCAAGGTGTGTAGGTGTCAGCACTGCCCTGTATGGGCAGAAAGGTGGGCATGCCGCTCTTCTTTTGTGTGGGTCTCTGGAGTGGCCCAAAGTCACTGTGAAGGGTGTTCCGGGAGGGTAGGGTTTGGGACAGGGTGAGGGTGGCCCATCACCCCTCCACATGCCCAGGGGTGGTGGGGGGGTTGGGGTGGCAGTGTGGGGGTTTAGGGGTGCATTTCAGTCTCAGGGGTCTGCTGGCGGTGATGGCAAGCATGGAGGTGTGGGTGCTCGATGCCGTCTTTGTGAAGGTCCTCCTGTTTCTGCAGGCCCTGCAGCTTCAGCACCAACTCTTTGATAAAGACCTGTATAGAGAGCACGGGAAAAGGAGGGGTTAGGGACCATCATTTAGCAGTTTGGTGGGGCAGCAATGCAGATTCATTGCTGGGAGTATCGGCTCAGTTGTTGCAGTAGAAAGGTGGGGGAGGCAGCATGAATGGGCGACTGTGTGGAGAGAGCACAGCCTGGCATCGTGGGCTGGGTGGAGTCATTGTGGGGGGAAGTGTCAGTTACTGACCCACTGACGAAGAGTTTGAAAGAGTGGATGGTGTGTGTGTGTGTGAGACAGAGATAGGATAGTGTGCGTGTGTGTGTGTGTGTGTGT
>JAOVYW010022931.1:0-13594 GCA_025775045.1 Hiodon tergisus | reverse complement strand
ACTCGCTGGTTAGATACTGGTTAAGTAAGATTTGTTGTAATCAATGTTTTATTGCCGCTGTGATGCACGTGGTTTGGTAAGGCATTGACGCATATTAGAAATCATAGAAATTATTGTTATTTAATGTTGCAGGCTTCTAACCTCCACCTCCCTGCGACCCATCTTCCTATTAAGTGCGTCGGTTCTTGGGCTCGTACTCCTGGAAAGGTGGAAACACACCTTACCCAGCCTCACAGGTAAATCCATCGATTCTGGTGCCAAACCTGTTGTTAATTCTATTGCAATACACAGAGCTGCGATGTTCTAGATCAGATCTAGTACCACAAACGTCAAGTTAAATATTTTGTCTTTTCCCCTCTGCCTTGAAAATGCAGTCCAGTACCCCGATCCCTCTGTGAGTGACAGGTATGTTCTCAGACTTATTTCGCTGGATCGACTTTGTTGGATGTGTGTTTGTTGGCGAGTGGGCGGGGTTTTTTTTGCTAGGGGCCAGTGTTAAACCTGTATATGGTTTTGACGTTCTGTGTGTTGCACCTCTGACCCACCCAGGGAGAGCATGGCGGTGCGGCCTCGCCTCCTCAGCGTTCCAGAACTCTGCCACCACGTTGCGGAGAGTTACTTGATCTTTATTGTCTACATCCAGGAGATGCTGCAGTATAAACGGCTTAATCATGGCAGGGTGAGGGGCTCTCAGAGTGCAAACATCTGGTTTATGCTCTGCTTAAATTAAGCTACTACCTATTGTAAATGTGATCCGCAGTTATTCAAACTTTGTCGCCATTCAGTGGTAGCAATTTTTAAATCAACTTCACCCACTCCCACCTAGCAATATCAGTAAATGCATATCGGTAATGCTTTTAATACTTAACAGGTGAAGAGCTTACGGTATTAACTCTTTAACAGGATCCATGTTAAAAGCCGATGATCCAATATAACAATATTATGTTTGCGAGGTCTGACGACTTTGTCTTTCCTTCTAGTTCTGTGCGTTGGTGTGCGCTGGGTGTGTTGTGCTGGCTGTGGTTGGCCACTACATACCAGGAATCATGATCTCTTACATCATATGTGAGTGTCAAGCCGTTTCATTGGCTATTTAATTTATTTTTCCTCCCACCCTGGCAGTGTCTGTATGCACTTATGCTAAAAAATAACTTTTTAAACTGTTAATAACTGTTTTTTTTAAGGCTGCGCTTGGTCATACCTAAACATGTTTTATATCGTTCCCTCTCCACCATTTCCCCCCCCATCAATGCAGATTCATGTTTTTATTTGTTATGTAAACGGGCTTCCTGTTTGCAGTGCTGAGTGTGCTTCTGTGGCCACTGGTGGTGTACCACGAGCTGATCCAGAAGATGTACACGGGTCTGGAGCCTATCCTGATGAAACTGGATTACAGCATGAAGGGGGGAGCCCAGCACCGCAAGCACGACAAAAAGAGTGAGCGCTCCCCTTTTCCCCTCTCTGTGTTGGAGGTTAATCGCTTGAACAGTGCTGGTGCATTTTCCACTTTGTGATGTTTGTGTGAACTACGTGTGTTGCAATGTTCTCCCAGGTCTGCTGTTGTGTGTGTGTATGTAAGGATTACTCACCTTTTAGTACCCTGTTGCTGTTTGAACAGTACAATATGTTGAGACTAAGGCCCATGTTTAATTTAAGTGTTGTTGTTTTTTTGTCTATCACAAATATAAAATATTTGGAGTTATTACTTTAGTCAAAGTTGATGAACATATAGTTTTGATATGGGCGATAGTGTCTGTTAATTGTGGTAATATTTTTGCCTTGTTTCCTGTGTTTTTAGAGGTGAAGAAGGAGGCAGAGGAGGGCGGCGAGCTCAGGGCGGAGACGGAGAGTGAAAGTGAAGAGGAGCTCTCCTGCTTCGCCCCCACTGTGAGCACATTTCCTACGTTTCGCAGGGACAGCAGGCTCACCCGTGTGCCCAGAGCAGTCACTGCACGGCTGTGCCTGAGCTTTCGGGGGCGGGGTTACTGAGTTTAACTAAGTTTAGAAAAACACAGGGTTGGCCAGCAACGCGCTCGGTATTCCACAGAAAGCTGGAGACAGGTGACTGGGGGGAACACTGAATCGTTCAGTGCTGGCTTGTCAATGGGTCACAATGTGAATGGTTGACAGAAGTGTGTGCTGTTTATCAGCACGATACGTTCTTCATTTAGAAAACTGGTTGATTTAAAAATAATAATAATAATAATTTTTGAATTAAAAAAAACAACTTTTTTTACTGGTCAGGTGGACATGAAGACCACAGCCCTGGCAATGGCCATCACCGATTCTGAGCTTTCTGACGAAGAGGCCTCCATCCTGGAGAGCGGGGGGTTCTCTGTGTCCAGAGCAACAACGCCACAACTCACTGATGTCTCTGAAGGTAAAGTCTCTCAGCCTTCCT
Source organism: Hiodon tergisus (assembly GCA_025775045.1). NCBI lineage: Eukaryota > Metazoa > Chordata > Actinopteri > Hiodontiformes > Hiodontidae > Hiodon > Hiodon tergisus. The sequence continues at coordinate 11,193 of JAOVYW010022931.1, read as the reverse complement.
GTGTTATGAGAACATGGCAGCCGCTATCTGGCTACATTTGTCTCCTTGCTAACTGCTGTTCTTTTACTGCTGTCTTTGCAGACTTGGACCAACAGAGTCTGAATAGTGAACCGGAGGAGACCTTCTCCAGAGACCAGTTGGAGTTTCCCTCTGTGGACGAGTTTTCTTCCATGGAGCCCGGCACGCCTGGCTTCCGCGCACGGGCCGCTGGTCCGGACGGGGAGGCACCCGTGGATCTGCGCGGAGGGGAACCGCAGAGTCCCGCTAGCCTCCTGATCCAGCACCTGGCATCCCCACTGCACTTCGTTAACACGCACTTCAACGGAAACCGGCGGCCGCCAGGCGGGGAGAGTGGCGCAGTGGGGCCTGGGGGCGACGATACCGCTTCTGCCCCAGCGGGCACCGCTGCGTCCCTGGAGGCCCTGAGCGAGGCGATAGTGAGCACAGCCATCTCCACCGTGGTGCGAAACACTCTGAATTCACTGCTGCACGCTGGCGAGGCCCCCGTCTCCGAGGAGTCAGCGGACCAGCATGATGACGTCGCCACGGAAACGGAGAAGGCCGCAGCGGTTCCTGCAGGCTCAGCTGCCCCTGTCTGTGAAGAAGAGGAGGACTTTGAGCTGCTGGACCAAAGTGAACTGGAGCAAATGGAGGAGGCGGCGGCGCTGGACCTGAGCTCTCAGGGACAGGGAATGGATGGGTCCCGAACCCCTCCTAGCCACCTCCCCCAGGAGTCGTAGCTTCCACAGCACTTGTCCTAAACTGTTTATTTTATTTATAGTAAATATATTATAAATATTCAACATACCAACAAACAAACAAACAAAAACATTGACTGGGGTGGTTATATCAGTTTCAGTTAACTACGTTTTTGCTTATGATTGCAGGTAGAAATACAATGACTGAATCTCGCCCAGATGTCCAGTCTGACTGTAAATCATCTTTACCCTGGGGCTTGGAAGCACTTTGTTTTGGACGGGGTCTTAGAGCTGGTAGCAGTTTTTAGTTGGGTCTTAGGGTCCCGCTTGCTGTGGTCTAAGTAAATAGACAGTATTCATTCATTTATCATTTTTAAAAGTTTATAGCACAGCACTGGTCATAAGTGCTGCATGCTTTAAACATGCTAAATGTGTTCCAAATCTGGGCTTTTCGGAAATAAGTTTTCACAAACACTTGAGGTTTTGTGGTTTGTATAAATTGGCTATTGGCTCATCTCCAGGAAATTCAATAACAAGCAGTGCTGTGCAGTCTGTACATTCCTTGTACAAGCTTATTTTTTAGAGGTTCAGTTACTGACGGCTGCACATTTTCCTACAAAATTGGGGACACTTGTGTAATCTAAACAAAGTGGAATTTTATTTAATGGTGGTATATATCGCAGGTGTTTTTATTGGCTCCCTTTTCAGATATTTAAACAGGTATATGAAGATTCTAAATGATGATGTTTCTTTAATTTCTGGCTGATGGTATGTTGTTCTCTCGTGTCCAAACCAAATAGGTTGTGGAGATTTGATGTCCCTTGAAGCCCCAGCTCTCTACCACGACTCTCTAAAGCCTCCAGGAGGGTGAAGGTGTCCTCAAATAGCATATCACGAATATCCTTCTGTGTTCTCCCACTCAGACCGCTCTGAAGCCCCTGTATTCCGGTGCAACGTTAAGCTTATTCACAGGTCTCCCTGTGAAGTTTGGTTACAGTGTGAGTTTCTGCTATCACTGTGAGAAGCTACACTCACACTGAAGCCAACACATACTATAATAAATGTAAAATGCCAACTATTTATACACCGAGGATCATGGCAGAAAGTGAAACCTTATATCGCGTTATCTAGGTGAGAAACCTTACCCAGCAGTTTACTAGGTGAGAAATCGCATATATTAAATATGTTTGTTTTTTTTTTTTTGTTTTTTTGCGGGGGTGTCCCATTAATATAATTGGGGGGGAGAAATCTCAGAGCACTTATAATTCCCCGTGTGTTGGAAAACTTAGTAATGAAAATTATACTTGGTATTAATAAGGCTGGAGTGTTGATTGACGACTTTATAAACACTAGGTACCTTTAATTACACTACTCTTGGGTTTAGTTTAAATGTGTAGTGGAAAATGTTTTTTTTTAGGACTTCTGGTGATGGTTGTAATGTACTGGAAGTGAGAGAGGTTAAATAATAGGGCCGTTATTTGGCCTCTTTTTGTCCCTAGAAAATTCTCTTTTTGCTACCATAACATTTAAGAAGGAAGGGAACAATAATTTGCAGCTGTTTGTCATGTTGGAGTTAAAAGCTGTCTGTGGACATTACTTGTTAAAAATCCCTTCTTTTGAAGCAGTAAGGAGATAATACCAAATGTTTGTAACTTGTGATATAAAATGAAAGAAAAGCAATTCTCTAAGACCGTGATTGGTGGTTCTCTAGACAATTATTTTGGTACTAGGGAATGAACTAGTCAACAAGAACAACTGTTTTGTTGCAAGTTTAGTTTTAACCTGCTGTAACGCTTATCACTTTCAAATGTGTGGGCAAACAACCCTGAAAGATGTTGGGTAATTTGCTCTTAGACGTGACTGAAAGACTTGTGTAGAAACTGGCACTGCATATAAATGCACTCTAGCTCAAGAATTAAAATGTAAATCTGTGGAAAATCTGCTGTTGAAAAGGTTTTAAAACGTACAAGTGGATGTCCCCGTACATTTTTGGCATATTTGTCCTGGGTGATCTAGGTTCACTCACTGCATCTGTTCTCTTCCTCTACCCGGATTCCCGATTGACCTATGACCTAGATGCTTTTAGATAAACTAAGCCAAAGTTTGTGATCAGTCTTTCTACCTTCACAGAGGTTCGTACGTGTATTTTGTAAAAAAATAAAAATTAAAAGTTACAGCCGTCAACAATTTTTGACGTTTTAAGCAAGATGCAAACGAGTAATAGAAATTAATTTAAAAATAACAATGGCATGCCAAAACAACATATTGTAATTTATCTTTATTCAAATAAGTTTTAAACTGTTTCTCTTGATAAAATACTTTTTGAATAAACTGATGTGGAATTTTAAAGAACTAATGTTTATATGTTGTAAGCTTCAAGAGCAGATTTTCCTTAGATTGTATAATATGTAAAGTGAATCAAGTTGTTCTCAGAAATTATTCAAGGTTTTTGTTCATGTATTGTAGAGATGTAATTGTTTGCGTATGCATTTACTGCGTCTTGATCTATAAAAGCACTTATACCGTGATTTTTGCTGAATGAAAAAATGTTTATTGTAAGTATAAAGTTAATTACGACTACGCTACAGGGGCATTTAAAAGAAAGAAAAAAAATGAAAACCTTTGCCTGTTTGGGGGATGGGAAATCTCAGGAGTGGAAAAAAGGAAGGAGAAGAACTCCCCATTACCCCGGATCTTTCTCCTCGCCTTTCTCAAATTCTCCAGCCTTGGCATCCTGGTACTGATGGAGCTCATTCACATTGCTCTCAGCCTCCGTGAATTCCATATTGCTGGTGTACCAGGGTTGGAAGGCCTAGTGCAGAACATGGTGGAGATCTACTGAGATGCACCTCAACAGCTTGTGTATGGCCATGCTGTCTGAAGATCGCATTGAGCTCATGGTTGCAGTCGACGTACAGGCCCTCGTCAATGCTATACAAATCTCACTACTTCAATATGAAGATTAGAATTGCCCTTTGAGCTAATGCATCTCGGCTTGTCGCTATGACTCATACCACCACACGCTGGGAGGGTGAGTAAGTACAACTAGGCTCCTTCAGTCCTACCTTGTAGGAGGGTAGGAAGAAGCCCTACCGATTTAATCCGTGGCATTTGAAGTTTGGGTAAAAAAGTTTCGAATTTTGCCCCACGCTTCAATTAATCACTCTTTTAGATTGAAATACATTTGGGATCAAATCAACTTGTCTACAGAAATAAAAGGTTAGCAGCAAACAGACCACTCATGTGAAGTCATTACATTAAATTTATTTAGCAGACACTCAATGTTATTTATGCCTCGGTGCAGACTCAAATAACACTCATTATTAGCATGCAGTTGGCAGACAAAATTAGGTTTTTGACCTCAACTGAGGTCAAGCAGAGTGACCAATAATGATGTTGAAAGGATTCAATCAACCAAGAACAAATACTTCTATACTAACTGGGCTGAGGGGGAAAAAAGTTAAACAATTTTCGTAATTTTTATTTTTTGTTTGTATCAACAAAAACAATTCTCTTTTTCTTTGCAAATTAGAAAAAACTATTATGACATCTCCCAACCCATGTCCACAGACCTTCATCAGCTTTCACCTTTGTTATAAAACCCTAGCAGTTTGCACCTTTAATTAAAATTCTTTAAAGTCAATGCATATTGTCAAGTCGCCTCTTCAAACGTCAACCCTGTTCCTGTGAGGAAACGCCCCTATTCCTGAAGTCAAGACTCAGAAACTAACATCCTTCATGGCAGGAGAACTATGGTGTTAAGGTAGGTAAACCCGCTTACCAAATTTCTGTTTTAGTGTTTGACTCAACGACACTGTTACTAAAAATTTTATTTGGAGAACAAACTGTTTCTGAAATAAAAAACGTGCTACGTTAAAACAGTCCTTAACTAAATAGCTACTTTGCCCTTGCTCTTTAACTTATGAGCAGTCTTGAATGTCACTGCAATAAAACTCATTCTTTTGATGCCTGCTTTTCGGATCATTATGAAGCATTATGAATCATTTTTCTTTCTATGTGATCTATAAGAACAAGAAGTACAGAAACGCCTTCCTGTGCATCTCTCAGGAGGTCAGCTCCGAGTAGCGGAAACCTCACGCATGGGTAACTACGGTAAGGTCCAATAATTACTAAAACTTCAAATCCTCAAATCCTTTGTTGGGTGTCTGTATACCAGCAGGACAACTCAATTTTTTTAGCAAATATCTAGTCTATCTGGTTTTGCATAGACGTGAAACATTTACTCTTGGTACAGCATAACTTTGAATTATTGAAATAGTTATCATTTAAGTATGTTTAGAGGAATGTATATTCTGACCATTTGTAATCATCACATTAAGTGGAGGGTGGGCATCACGGTGGATAAGCCTCATTAGATTCTACACATACAACCATCTTTTATTCATGTAGTCAACATTTACAAGTTCTTCAAATCTGACATTTACTCAAGTGACCTGACTTGCATTGTTACTACAGCATACAGCCATGACAATCAATAGTTATATAGGTTTGTATTTTAAGGTAATCACATGTTTACTGGTATGAATACCAGAAGTTAGTGTTGCTTGTGTCTCCAGTTCAGTTAATCATAAATGATTTTTAAAAATTACTCTCCACCTTTAAGGTAATGCATTTAAATAGTTTCAAATAAAATTTAAAAAATCAATTTATTTTGTGTATTGCTTTTCTGTTGCCAGGGGTCCACTGTTTAATTTCAGCCAATCAATTACTGTTCTAACTGAAATATTGAAATATCCCCTCCCATAGAATTTGACAGGTTCTCAAAGAGAATCTACGGGATGGGAACCGGGTATTAGAAGCAATGTTTTTTAAAAAATATATTTCAATTCCATCAGCTTCAGCTGTATTATCAAACTGTTCAGTTGTCCTGTTCTGGGTTCATTATCCGTGGGAACAACCCCCTCCCTGTGTTACCTGACAGTGGCGACAGTAGTTCATAGACACCCACTTGCAGCAAGCATATCCAGCGGATCCTCACTAAACAATTTTTATTGGTAAAGCTCAGCGTCTGTTCCAAGGACGCCGTGCTGTGAGGAAGTCGTCCCTCCGGCCTGCATGACCGCGCCCGTCACGTTGTGCCCGAGTCCCGGCATCAGAGGGCGGGAGCTGAACTGCAGGGCGGAGTAGCGTGCACCGCCCTCGCAGTGCGGACCTCCATAAAGCAGGCTGCCGTACTGCGGGACCGCCACGCCGTGCTGCTGATGGTAGAGCAGCGGGTCGCTGCGCTGCGCGTGTGCCGCCGGCATGGGCGGGCAGCTGTAAGGCGCTGGCTCCGACGCCATCAGCCCTGCCTGCAGCTTGCGCTTGGCCCGCCAGCGGGCCACCCGGAGGCGGGTCTTCTCCCGCCGCTCCCGGACCAGGGCAGCCAGGAGCGGCTGAGGCAGGCTCTTCTCCAGCTCACGCCGCCGATTTTGGCTGCGCCGCTTCAGTTCGGCTCGCCGGTGCTTGTAGTCCTCAAACACGTTTGGGTCCTTGAGCCGCTGACGCCTTCGGACCTGCCTCTGGGAGCCCGTCAGCAACCTCTCGCCCTCAGGGTCTGGATACAACGAAACGAGACGCCCATCTTTCAACAAACAAAATTAGCAGGCGGGGAAGGGATTTACGTCTGTGTGGTGTTTGTAGAGGTTTTTGCCGTTTGGACGCAGTGGACAGGCGCAGTTACTCACATGTGCTGGAGCTCACCATGGTGAAGGCTGCCGTCAACATCTCCGAATGCAGGCGGTCTGGGGGTCCAGCCAGGTCGTGGGGGCTACCCTGCCCATGACCCTGGGCGCTACCCTCTGCCATAGGACACTGGGGGTTAAGCATATACGTCTCCAGCTCCTCTGGTTCCTCCTTCACACAGATTATTTCAATGTCTGCGGCTTCCTCCTTGGCCTGCAGAGGTGCTCCCCAAACTGCCTCGCTGCTCCGGTCTGCTGACGGGCCCACAGTGGCGGCTTTGAGGTGCAAAGGAGGGGTGGAGTTAGGGGTCTCCGTGTCGGGGGTTGCCTGTGAGGTCGTCCTGTTTTGTTTTGTTCCCCCGGCAAACCCACACCCAGGGTCCTGTCTCCTAAGGCACCCCTTGTCCACCTCTCTGGAGTCCCTGCCCTCCTCTGAGAGACAGAGAGAGACACACACAGATGGTAAGGGGGATCAAACAGGAGGAGCCAGTTTCGATACATTACCGTAAAGATCCGATAAAAATAAGATTATTAACGTCAATAGAAGCAAAGTGTTACAGAAAAAAATCAATTTGCGTACAGCAAGAAAATCAAGCTCTGTAAATACAGGAATGCAAGCATTTATTATATAAGAGTTGAGCAAAGAGTCGAGATAATTACCTGAATGTCTATCCATACCTTTCACGTGCGTCAACTGCTCGGTGGAACCTTCCCTTAACAGACCTTGGATGGTTACACGGATTGAGTCTTCAATCTCTCTGGTTAAAGCGGATTCTTGTGTGTTTGCTACCTTGGTGGGCATTCTTTCCCACGAAGACACTACTCTGACTAAGCCCTCAGAGGAGCAGGCGCTTCGGTTTTCGGTGAAAGGAATTTGTGCTCTCCCACTGTCGATCAGTGTCCCTTCGTCCCTCGACCGAGTCCGCTTTAAACACGGGGTAGACTGTGACTCACCCGCCGGCGGACAGTAAGTCGTGTTCACCTCGGTCTGTTTACTAATCTGGTTCGCGAGAGTCTGCCGCTCGTCCTTAGCGCCCACGGCGCTCAGGTACTTTCGCATAGTTTTCATCTGGCAGCGTGATATTTCCAGCATTTGTTTGATGCTCTCGTTCTCCTTTTCTTTCGCCGTCATTTCCTTCCTGAACTCCTCGAATTTGCTACCTACCACTTTTACCATCTCCCCCAACACTGTTTCCACGGCTGCAGTCACTGCCTGCTCAATCACAGTACCTAGCTGGTCTCTAAACAGCGACACGGATATATTTACATCCATACTGAAGTAAATACTACCAATCGATGTTGAATTGTCTAGATACTATATCGCGTTTAAACCGCGACACTTCAACAGCATATAACCTATAAATAACGTCGCAACGATTAAAACATTTTAAAAATGGAATAAAAACATCCAACAGTATATCATTCTAATTCTCAAACACGAACAATTCGCTATCATTTTTTCCCCCCCAACATCAAGTCCGGATACGATAGCCATCGGAAGTACAACATAGCTAGCCTGACAGGAGCTTCCTGTTGCCTCATCCCCCCCAAGCAGCGTCATAGATCAGGCCGTGCAAACATAGTTTACTCTCCATTTAAACAGATAATTTTACACGTATTTCCTATGACTACCGGAGGGCAGTTTTCAAAACAAAAGCATCGCATAGTTCCAAAGAAAACACGTTTACGTGGTATTTCTCTGATGGGAACGTTCAAATCTAAGGGTAATTTATTACAAAAGCAGCACATTTCATATAAAGCGCTATACACATGACAATTTTCCACTGTTAATATACATTAGGCATCTAAAATAATTACTTCTAGTTAAACAAAAGAAACCGGCAGTGGTTTGTTGAAGCAGTCTCTCTCCGTTGTGTCATTAAAGTCGTCATCATAACTAATTTGACTGGAATAATATAATTTATCAATACTCAATAAGATATTTTCATTTTAATCTGGCTCACAATTAGCAATCAAAAAATTTAAAAGTTAACTTTTAACACAGTTCGCATGGTGTGATAATATCTCACACGTGGTTTTACTTTTAGTTCTTTCAAAAATTGTCTCAGAATAGCTCGTATGGTAACACCGCTATGTGAAATTTCGCACGATGCCTTGCTCGTGATGAGTTGTTGCTCGATTAATGTTGTTCAGTCTTTCTAATGCACTTTTTTCAGTTTTAAGTGGATTTATAAAATAAATACGAATGAATTTAATTAGATTAGGTTATTTTAAAGTTTGTATATTTGCATTAGACGTTACATGAACATTTGTTAAATAATGTGAGATAGGCTTTAAATTTTGGTTGAAACTTTTATCTTGAAATACAGTATGTAAACTCTGTAAACTGAAATTCTTATTGGTGCCTGCAAAAACCTCAACGCTATTCCGGTTTCTGGTTTGTCCCTCACGTCACACTGTAAACTGTCATGGCGGCGTCCTGAGGTCGGCGTGTAAGTGTGTATGCGTGATTAGCTAGATCAAGGTTAAAGTTGTTGTTCTTTATTGTTCATTTTAGCTCCATGTTATTATAAGAATACATGGTATTCCCACTTTCGCTCGCCCGTCATTGTTGGGTGTTTTGCTTTATGTGTATTGTATTCTGAGATCACAGTGACGTTATACTCTGTTTAAGTTGTGGCTATTATGTTGAGCAAGAGTACCACAGGTATTTTCTATTAACACAGATGACAGAAAAAAATGAATAGGATTTTTATTTTTAATATTCCAATTTAGTAGAAAGGTTTTGGGAGCTGATTCTGCTTCCGTGAAAAATTGCCGTGTGATGGGACATAAATAAATGTAGTTATTAGATATATTTTCTTGCAGGCCTTATGTTTGTTATATTTCTTTTGGTCCCATCGTTCAAGCTATTTTACTCCGCTTTGCTCAGGTAATTGCTTCTGTTCCGATGCTTCAGAGCATCTGGGTTCTTCAGAATGGCAGCATGACTATCTGCAAACCAGGAACTGGACTACTCCGGTGGCCACAGCTGCTGCGCAGGGACAGAGCGCCATGGCAACGTTTTGTTAACCGGGTGGTGGGGGGTGAAACACCATCACTGAAAGGCCAGCCCATTGAAGGATGCTCTGCTTTGTGGAATGTCCGACAGAAGGGAAAGTTGCTTGCTGGAAGTCGCTTTAGCACAGTGAGGTTTTATTCCAAGGACTGGACACAAAAGCCTGTTTTGACTGAGTCTGAAGGGCAGCCTCATGGCCCCACTGAGATGCCGGACGTTGAGCGGACATCCTCGTCCCCTTTGCTAGACGAGGAGGTGGAGCGGGCTGCTGTCCCGAACAGTGGAGAGGAGCGGAGGGCCTCGTTCCATGACCAGCTGAAGCTCTGCCACTCGCCCGTGGATGTGCTGGACCTGGTGGCCCGGGAGGGGCTGACGTGGAGGCGGGTGAGCAACAGCCTGACCCGCGTGTGGGAGACTTCCAAGGGCATGTCGGAGGAGCAGAAACGCTGTGAGCTGAGGCTGGCGTTCGAGCACCCGGCCTTCCAGGAGCTGTGCCAGTGTGCCATGCGCGACTCCCCTAGGATGAGGAGCGACGACCTGGCCTACTCTCTACTGGCTGTGGTGAAGCTGGGTCTGTCCCAGCGCAGCCGCCTGGTGCAGACTCTCCTCAGGGTGGCTCAGGTAAGGCCATCAGCACACACGAACCGATCTCTCTGGCGTACGTCTTCATTCAAAACCGTTTCCCCACGAGTGCGGAGAGCAGACTTCTGTTTGGCTGTATTTTGTCCCCCATTTGCTGTCTCCATTTAAGTTATTTGAAGTTGATTTGGCAGTTAAAAAAAAATAACTACCATTTTCTAACACCCTTTTGCCGAAGACCCATGTTTTCCGGTTCCCGATGTGAGTGCTCTCCTCTTGTTATGGGCCTTCAGGAGACCCTGAATGAGTTTGATGAGCGAGCCCTGTCTGTGTTGGCCTCCTGTCTGGAAGATATGGAGAGCTGCAAGAACGTGGATGCTCTGAAGGCAGGCCTCAGGTGAGGCCCCCGGGTATCTGTCGAGCACGGGGAGACTTTGGTCCAGACTCCTTCACTTACTAGTTCTGAACCTCTGTGTAGGCCTCATTTGTTAGTTGCCCTGCCATACGTTACAGCACCATTTGTGCTGTGGTTCCTCAAATAATCTCCCAGTTGTTAGTGGCCCGTGTTTTAGTTAGTCAAGAATTTTTGTACTTTAACTCAAATCGTACTGTATCTGCTTAGCAGACATTTAGTTATGTTATGTAGGCACCCAGGTCGAGGTTCTAGGATTTTTGTACAAGATGCACATGATTTATTTGTACACTTGGATCACCAGCGTTTGTGACCAACCATTTAAGCTGACGTGTGTGTGTGTGTCTTGGTTGGTTGGTTGGTTGGTTTGTTTGCAGGCTTCTGGTTGAAATCCGCATTCCAAAGATCCAGAGCGTGGTGGCACTGCAGAGTTTGATGCGGTGCATTGGAAAAGATGCCCCAGTAACCCTGAAGAGGAAGCTGGCGGTGAGGACGCCTTCCCCACATGCTGGATGTGATTCTGTGTCCCTGATACACTGGCTGGCTGTCAACTCTTCCCTTTTCTGTCATCCTTTCCCAGAACAAAGCCCTGTCGATGGCCAAGCAGTTCACCCTGCCCAACACCCAGTACATGTTTATAACCCTGGCCACCATGGAACTCCCCTTCAAGCCCCTGTTGGATGTTTGCAGCAGCAAAATTGCCGGTGAGTAGAGACACACGTATCCTTCTGCTTCCCCACTGTATGTCCCGCCACATCCCATCGTGTCCCACTGTATGTGCGTCCCACCGTCGTGTCCCAC
>JAOVYW010022911.1:0-10034 GCA_025775045.1 Hiodon tergisus | reverse complement strand
AATACCTAGAGATACCTCAGGATTGCCAAACTCTATGGAGTCCTGCTATTGTTTCCCCTCCTTTACCAGCCCACTGAACTGCGTGATCTGAGTGTGTTCGCGTTTTTTACCGTTGGTTGCTGGTCCAAGTAAAGAATAAAGATTTGGTTGCCTCTTTAGTCCCTGGCCACTCACAACTCAAACTCAATCTTTCCCCTCTGATGAATTTCCCATGCTTTAATTGGACAGTATGTGTGCCTGCATTCTGCCACGTGAGCTTTATAATCTAGATTAAACATGGAATGTATTTCTTCTTTGTGGTGAAGGGCATCACGTCTGCCTGGAAATTTCTCTCTTATTTTCAAGTCAGTCAACCCCTTATGTTAACCTCTCTGCGTCACACAAGAAAGCTTGCGTATCCGATTCCAACGCCTCTCAACTTCCTCCTTTGAGCTAACCATCTGCGTTCACCTGCAACTTTACACCGCTGTTGAAAAGTAAGCTCTAACATCCCCCCGAACACAATCAGCGTTTATAGTGTGGTTGTGCACAGATTTGTTTTCCCTCTGTCCGAGCACTGCACGCTGCGCTTACCTACTGCTGAAAGCAACCGCAATTGTCTCAATGGCCTTCTCAAAGTCCTTCTTTTCGTTTTCATTGTTGGCTTCATAGTGGAACCCTGGGGTAAAAAGGCAACCGCCCACGGCAACATTTTATACATTCAAAATGCATCTTCATTTGTGTGTAAATACAAACGTGAGACATCCTAGTTGTGTTGTTTTTGACTAACGCATCTGACTAATAACCTTCTTATTCAGTTGCATTTCTGCTTTCAGTCACAACAGTTAAGACTGTTTGCATAAACTGAAGCTCAAATCTTAATCATCTCTATAAAGAAACATAACGAGCTGAGAGGCCCAGTATGAATTTGTAAAATAAGCTGACATTATCGTCATAGTTCATGCCCTCCCTTAGGGTTAGGGTACAGAGGGAGAGCAGAACTTCCCTGTCCGTTTGACTGGTACATTCCTCAGCCCCAGCGTACAGTGAGGCTTGACTCTGACCTTTGATCTTGGAGATGAGCGTTCCCGCCGCCGTTAGCGTCTCCACCGTGTTAAGCAGTGGGTACGTGCTGATCACCTGCCGCAGGATTCGCAGCCCTTCGCCCAGACACTCGTGGGCCAGCTCCCGCCGGTTCTCCCGCCGGTCTGTCGGAGGGAACGCACGCAGAGAGAGCCAGTCCGTTTCACTGGGTCACGTTACTGTGTCGGGGGGGGACCAACTGCTTCGGTCCCGGGCCGATTCGCACGTGCAAAAAAAACAGGGCAGTAATGCGGATGCCTGGACATCTCCCGACATCTCCTACATCCGTGAGACGGGGTCCCAGCTAACAAATGAATGCTAACTCTCGCAGGAAATGCCACTGTGAAGGTGACCAGTGTAGTCATCATAGCGAGCGATGGTCGGTTTTCCAAATTTCCTCATCCTGACTAACCTGCAGTGACTCAGGCAGAGGCCAGACGCAGATTCACTAGGTACCACCCTCTCTGTTCACCCCCATGGCCCAGACAACAGGGTCAGGCACAATAATTCAGTTCTACTCATTTATCAAAAAAGGAAAGATCATGGAGAATAAACAGCTTAGAAATGCAGAACATATATCCTTTATTTAGTTAAATGTCTGACTTTTTTCAGCATAAATCAATACGGAATAAATTTGCTTTCCTGAACACGAGTCAGTAAATCTGTGTCTGTACCATAGAATACATGAAAAAAGCAACCAGATGCAAGTAAAATCCCCTTCCTCAGAGTACACACCCACACCAACATACACACACACACACGATTTCCAAGTAAACCAACACATACCCACCTGCAGCATACAGAAATTCATGCAAATTCTTGTCTTTTCCATAAATCAATGGCAGAATTCCAAATACCTCATGTGACATTTAACGTGAAATATTTAAAACCTTTTGAAAGGCTTATTTTAAAAAGAAGCACAGGACACCGGTTCAGATTATTATTATCAGTATTTACACTACAACCCTTGGAGTAGTTATCGCTAATACAAAATTTTATTCTGAGACAATAAAACTGCATAGAAACCATCCACATGTACTGACTGCGAGAAGTTAAATGGAAATGTAACGGAAACGTAGCCGTTTGTGGATTTAAAAAAGGCAGATAAGAGTTTACACCTGTCCTGAGAGCAGACTGTGCCCTATGACCTGAAGTTCCCCGGTTCCTATCCAACTCATGTCATTCTCCAATTGTGACTGGCGAGTCCAAAAAAAAATTTTAATAAAGAAATAATTTCTTAATAAAGAAATAATAATAAAGTTTACGCCATAATCCCTGGTGCTCCTGTAACACGTCAGACCAGTTTCAGAAAAAAACAAATCCATTTCTGATTTGATGGGAAGCAGTGCACAGAGAAAATACGCAGTTAATCAGCTCAGTCTATCAGGATGGGTTGCTAGCCCATAGCAGCTGCCAGACCTGGGAACAATAAGTGTTTTCATTTAGGACACTAGTCACGTTTTCTTCAGTGTTTCTCAGTACAACAATATTACCCACATCCCTCAGTCATCTGCGTATACCATTTACTCTGTTCACACCGAACATTAAAACAGGAATAAAAAGTCTCACTTCAACAGTGCTACATTTTAGTGACAGTAGTTTGGGGGTTGCCCTTAGTTTGACCACCGTAAGCGTACAGCCAAGTCAATCACCCCAGTCCGTGTGTCATTCCGCCCACTGTGACTCCAGCTCATACGGAAGGTGCTTTTTAACATGAAATTCACATCGTACAGCTGAACTTCATGCTCCCTCCTGCTAAAGGCGGGACCGGTCTAACCTCAGACCGGAAGGCATGACCAGGCTGGGTTTGGGTCACAGCAAAAGGAGCCGAGGGTGACGGGAGATGGGAAAAGCGGCCGGTTGACGGGTGTGGGGAATTACACGTCTCTCCCTTATCGCCACAGCCACCCAACAGTCAACGCTGCCTGGAGAACGTAAACAGGAAGCCTGCATGATGAAAATATCTGCACTGACAGGAAGTTCTGTCATCCTGACAAGCCTTGGCTCGGTGATTCATTCTCTCCCTTCCAGAGGGGCCTGGGTTAAACAACCGAAACCACACCTCCAGCCGCCAGGCCCATTACAGCTCAAAACACAGTGAGGGCAGGTGTTGAAAAGCCCTGGAGAGTGAGTGCAACTGTATTCTGAATAAGACCACGTCACTGCTCGTCATATGAAGAGAGGAAACGAACTGAAGGGATAATTTTGAAAAGTAAATTTCGCACAAAAACCCTTTCTTGAAATTGTCAACACATTCAGACAGACCACATTGTGCGGAGAGAACAAAGAGACAGACATTCAACAGCACTGGAAACTCCCCCTTTACTCAAGTACAAAACAAAAAGACAAACAGACAACGTGTGTGTGTGTTCGGGTGAGAGCGCCATTGTGTTTTTAAAAGTTCAAGCCCCTCCCAGCCGAGAACTGAAAACATGGCTGCCCGGAGCGGTTAAAAAACAAAAGCGCTGGCTTCCTGCTGGAGCGCGGCTGACCGCAGAAGCCGAGCCGCTCAGCGGAAGCTTCAGCAAAACCTGCCCGACATCTTCCCTCAGAAAGGCAGGGAGAGCCCTTCAGCACATGCGTGCGGACCCTACAACGGTTAGTCTGGGAACTATTATTACTGAGTTTGGTTGCCTAGCAGACAGTACCGTCTATATCAGCAGCACACTCATATGGGGAAAAACATTGTTTGCAGCCCACTGCTATATATATATAATTTTTTTTTTTTACTACAATAAAACAATGAACTTTCATAGTACATTGACGTACTTTTTCATAGTTTTTGACAGCTTTTAAAAAAAAACCTTTTACATTTCGTTTATTTTGTCAAAGAAAAAAGAAAAACACAGCTAAACGCTTCTACAAACACATTTGTTAAGAATTCGGTGGAAGCAGCAGAATACGTTTTCTTCCTAGATAAACTCTTGAGATTCTAGTTATAATAAACAGAACAGGACGCCAGACAAACGCTACACGAGCAGACCTCAAAGGGGCTTTGGTATGTATTTTGCACGGAATAAACACATACGGAAAGCACTGCGGACACATTATTAGACTTTATTAGTTAGCCTTCTTAACTTCTTATCAAACACAAACTCTAAAGGGGTGGAAGTACAATTTTGGACGTGGAACCAGGAAGTTCCAAGCACGTATGAACAAAAAGAATGACCGAACGACCCGACCGAACTTCACAAAACATAAATGAAAATAAGGTGTCAGCCAACTTGCTGAGTGGGATGTTCTTGGAAACAGGAAGAAAGGTCTTTCATAAACGGCTTGTTGGGATTGAGGAAGGGACACAGGTGGGTTCAGTAGGCTACTTATTTTTCACAAAGGTACATGGCTGCTAACGGCTGACTGCCAACCAAAGGCTAAACTGACATGTTTGAAAAATGAAATGAAGGAAGGTTGTGGTTTAATTCAGGACCAACCCAGGATCTGAACATGCATAACTGTTCGAAGCCTAATACCATTACCAAGCGGGGCCAACCCTGGTCCTCGTCTGCAACTGTATCTGCTGGTTTTTGTTCCTGCCGCACCTCTCAATTGTCTAACCGAAGTAATTACCTATGAACAAAACCTAGGCTGTCAAGCACATATATACCCAGAAGAATATATGTAATCTCAGACCTAGGCTGCCAAAGAAACATACACCCAGTAGAATATATGTAATCTCAGATCTAGACTGCCAATGACACATACACACAGTAGAATATATGTAATCTCAGATCTAGACTGCCAATGACACATACACACAGGCATACATGCCTTTAGTGAGACCATCCTCGATGATACGGGTTGTACTGTCCATGTTTGAAAGGTTAAGCATGCAACATGCACTCTCTGTGGGCTTTACCTTCTCCCAGAACCACATCCTTCAGCTTCTCCACCGCTTCTGCGAACCGGGCCACATCCCTCAGCAGTGAGGCGATGTCCTCCACATCGATGGACGCCCCCTCCGCACTCTCCAGCGTGGGGCTCTGGGCCATGGCGCTCCTGCTGTGGCCCTTGTTGAAGCCCCAGGTGCCAGCACCCTGAAGGGAGAAGCCTGCAGCGCTGGCATGCCGGCTGAGGGCGGTGGGGCGCCTCAAGGTGGCTACCGGAGAGGGACAGCTCACCAGCTTGGTGTGCAGGGCTGACGGGGTGCCTGGGCAGGAGGAGGCGGAGGGATCCAGGAGGCTGGTGGAGGGAGGGGTGGAGGGGGAGCCGTCAACAGCATCTCTGCGAGGCTGCTCCTGGAGAACGGAAAGCTGGGGTTACACAAAGGGGGGGGGGGGGGGGAGAAAACGATGAGATGGAAAAGTGAGGGTGGAGAGCATGGTAGGAAAGGTACTTAAACTGGTGTTAATAAAATCAGTTTGTTTAGGGATAACGGGTGATGCTATGAACACGAGGAACAAAGCTGGGGGTGTTAATAACACTGACGGTGATCCAGGCCACCACAAGTGGTTATGACATCAGCTTAAGCTGAGAAATAGGGCAATAATATGAAACTGGGAGCATGAAAACATGGAATGAAATGAAACAATGGGAGGTAATGAGGGAGACAACTGACAGATTAATGTAAATAACAGAATTGTAAATATTGGCCTTCCTGTGATTTATTTTTTGTAGGTGAAAAAAAGGGGTCATTATTAAATATGTTAATGTGATGCTACTTTATGCGCATTATATCAATGTTTATCTGTTAGTTTTATCATATCACAGTGTACTTTTTATAATTCACCAAGAAATCAGAAATCAAACTCCAGCTTGGCAAGATCAAATTTTTTACTAAAAAATTTCAACATTCTTACTTGAACACAGAGTTAGACCTCTCCGGAAGTGGCCTCTGATCAGGCTGTTACACAAGCTCACAAGATCCTATTGTGTAACACAACCCCCATAACAACGCAAACGCTGAACACAAAAGCTCAACAAACCTACAGAAAATGTAAAGTGATTTTCTGCCCCAGCTAAGAAGAGTAAGAAAATATCCAGCAAATTAGACTGGTGTCCTAAGGACGGCCTAACAGGTAGACAAATTTAGAATATAAAAACCATAAAGCATGACAGAAAATACGTAAACGGGCATAACTGAACTCTTCGAACAAACATCATTCTCAGTTCTGATACCAACTTTTACGTTGACTTCCTGTATAGCGTGTCTGGGCTGAAAAGGCAACAGACGGAAAATCCCCAAACTGTAACCCGTTTACCAACAGGTGTCGCTGTACCGAGACCAACAGAGCACCTGCCAGATGCACGGTGACAGCAATGGTTAGAATTGAAACGCGCCTATCAATTTGCGTTTATGAATACAATTACCTGTACAATGCATTCTTCTGTATCCCCATTTTCTATAAAACACTCCTCTTTAAAACACAAACGGTTTCGGAAATCTCAACTAGTGGCATGATGCTAGTTGTCCGATTAGAGGAACTAAACATCAGACCTGTTCAGGATTGTATTTTGACGTATAAGACCTGCTTTGCTCCAAACCTTAGTTATAATTAAGTTTGAATTATAAGAAAAGCCATCAGCACCTTATGTCTAGCTAGAATGACGAGTAAATATTAATTATAAATGGTTCCTATATTTCTCGTTTGCATGCATTTTATCCAATTAAATAATATATTTCAAGAGCAAATTATTTCAGTGACCCCCATCATTTCGTATTTGGGAATTAACCATTTAACGTTTATCCATCACATACAGCTAGCAAGTTAGATTTTATAAAGCTATTCACAGCTTTCAAAGTAATTTAAATTGTATACACTACACAGCTGGTACCGATAAAGCTATACCCTGTGTTAATTAACTTTAGCACAATTTTGGAATGACTCTAAATGAAACAAACGATTTAACATTACGTGTGCACGTCAGCTAACGTTGCACGTTATCTAGCCAAGATCATCATAACATCGACATAACGTTTGTTCCAAAAATTTAGCTAGGTAGCTAATTGTCTTCTAAGCCAATATAAATACATAAAACTAAAACTTGCATAAAATGAGTAGCACTTCCTTTCAACCCAGCCCAACAAACTGGCTTGCTAGTATGCAATTTAGAATAATTCCAAATGGTTTTTTGAATTATAAATTGTACATGCAGTCTGAAGATGCTATGAGACTTACAGATGAGTGGTGTGGTCCGGGGCTTCCTGTTGGAGTTTTCTTCGATATCGAGGGCGTTTTACTCAGTTCTCTTCTCTTTCTGGAGAACATTTTTTTTTAAATGCTCCCTAATTCCTTTTCAGTTTAACATTTACCCCCCACCCCCGGCTCTTCATCTAGCCTAGTTGTGGACCAACTCTATGTCAACATGCGTGTCCCCCCCCCCCAATCAAATCAAACGTAGACCACTACCGTTAACTTTTCTGTCTTTTCCTGTCGTCACACTTTAGTTACACGCGCTGCTGCTACTACTGATCTGTGACAGGCATCTGCTGCAACATCCGCTAAACTTTTTTCCGCAGACTTCAAGAAAAAAATCATGTGACGCGTTAAGCTCGTGTTGATTGGGGATATTCTTGCTGAAAGCAAAACAAGGTGATTTTTGAACATTTAATCTAAACTAAAATGTCTGGAACTGTGATTATGGATCAATTTTGAAAATGAGATAATCCATAGATAATGCCATTTTTAAGTCTGTTCATGATATGGCCCATGTTTTCAGCTTTAGCTTCTGAGTAATCACTCATTTTCCATAACCTAGATACCCACTTCATATTGCCTCAATTACATTTGAAAAAGTTGTAGTAATGATCATTTGTATTTTTGTTTTATTCGCTTTAGCATTCTAATTAGGTAGTTTGAGATGCGTTTTAATTGTAATTCTGTTCTTCGTTCCTTTATTCTCAGTCTTGGATTTTTATTATTTTTTTGTTTTGTTTTGTTCTGTCTTGGAGTGACAAGTGAGGCAGTTGTATTAACCAGTGATGGCCTGACCGTAGATGCAGAAGGAAGTCTTGTTTGAGTTTAGGCTGGGTGGCTGCCTCGTGGCTTTAGCGACTTGCAGCTGCCGGTGCGACAGAATGTATACTTATTCCCAAGCCTTCCCCTGCTGCGACCTTACTCCTACCATCTAATCGTTATTGTTCCCTCTGCTAGGAGGTCGATTTCTCATGTGTTACTGGAGGGAGAGAAAAAAAACGGAAAATGTGAAGTCAGTCATGATAGCTTTGACATTTGTTGTTATCTTTGCATTTGGGTTCAAAATACAAATTAATATAATTTGGAAATGGTGTATCAGGTAGTTCAAGGTAGTTAGGCAACCTCATTGGCATCACAGTGATATAATTTAATCAATCATTTGTAGGCCTAAATGTTTTAAAAGATTAAATGAATCGTATATAACTTATTGAACTGAAATACAAATAAAACATTATAAAACCAGTTAATTTTGTCCATTTATTGACGAAATTGTTTAAAGATTAACTCACTAGAACGTACATTGTTTATTTTAAAGAAAACAATTTGTCTACCGGAATGGTCTGGTGAGTACAGAGTAAAAGGCTCTTCTGAAAACGAAATCTTAATTTCAGGTAAACAGTTCCTTTTATGAACACAGGATGGCACTATACCCACACTATATCCATAAACCGACAGCGAATCAAGGTTCTGCTTAGCAGGGGCGCAGTTGATTTGGGAGGGATGCTATTGTTCCAGGCTGAACAGAAACATTACTATTTAACACATTCACAGTCACCGGATGTGCTTTTACCGTAGCTCCTCCACCTTTAAACAGGGAGTAGAAAGGTTTCATAAATCACAGAATTTTAAAATGCATGGTGCATAAAGCTATAGATTGAAATTAGAGCATAGTAGGAACCAGAGCCAAAAAAACATGAGGATGAAAGGTCTAAAGGGGGTGGAATGAATTCTGCAGAACCAGGCCAAAGAAAGAGTGGATTAAAAAGTGGTAGATGTGCAGCAGATACATGGGACTATTTCTGGTGACTACTCCCTTTTGGAGGTTTGGTTAGGGCATTCATAAATTTGTTGTACTTGCTCTAGTGCAATGGTTCCCAGTCCTGGAGCCCCCATGTGTGCGCAGGTTTTTGTTCCAGCACTGAATGAACTAATCTAGTCTTTACTTACGGTATGGAACTTGATGGTTATTTAAAGATGTATGGGGAAACCTCCAGCACCAGAATTTGGAACTCAGGCCAAGGGTGCCCTGTCTAAGGAAGATTGTAAAATTGCACCTCAGATAAAGCTCTGGTGGAGAACAAATTCATATCATTTCAGGCATTGTGGCCCCACATTGTTTCAACCAGACCATATATATTCAACAAACGTCCACTGGGAAGGCAAGTAATTGGTTCTTTCCAGTTATTTCTGCTGCTCAATAGCTTTCAAACAGAGAAATGAGTAATGACACAAACTACTCCGCCCGGTGTGATATGATTTTCTAACAGAGATTAACATCACACGCTACTGTCAATTTGTTGGGGGAGTGTGGAAAAACCTGCTTCACTCCTGACCAGACCAGCCAATTGGTTCCTCTAAAACAAATAAGTAAACCTATTGCAATAGACTACTGAGGCTATGTGCTTTCTGGCTGGAACACAGAAATGGCACAAAGTAACACCTATTGGTCTCTACGTAGCTGGTTGCATTTTCACTGTCCAGAAGACGAAGCTTGGGTGTGATTGCAGATGACAATCGCCAGCCCCCAGCAACACCCCTGCCTGTCCTGGGAGTAATTTGATCGCAGAGAGAGATCCCATTACTGTCTGCTACGACGATAGCCCTATTGCATACCAACATCAAAAAGGGGGAAGCTTAGCAGTCAGCCTCATCTGAGTCAGTTTCAGCCCAGAACTGAATAAAGCACAACGTGATATTCACTTGCCAAGTGGTTCTCCTGCACATAGAATACAATATGTCCCAGGCCTGACCCCCCAAAAGTATGCCAATGGCAACAGTGGCAAGGAAAAACTCCCTAGGCTGGCAGGAAGAAACCTTGAGAGGAACCCGGCTTAATGG
>JAOVYW010022900.1:0-17826 GCA_025775045.1 Hiodon tergisus | reverse complement strand
GTGTGTGTGTGTGTGTGTGTGTGTGTGTGTGTGTGGGACCCACCCCTGATTCTCACTGCACCTCTCTGTGCAGCTGCGACTGGAACATCTACACCATGCGCTACGCCGAGGCTCTGTCCCGGCAGAGAGGGCTGAAGAGGAGGGTTGGTGATTCGGCCAGTGAGGACGAGGGGTGTTCCCTGGAGGAGACGGACATGCTCACGTAGACCCCACTGACCAAAACCAAGTGACATTGCTGGGACACCCGAAGCATTCTGAGAGATATAATGGCTGACTGTGGGATTTCCTGGCTCCGGTTTGTGCCCTTGAGGACAAACTTAGGTTCTTAGTATTGAAGCTTTTCAAATCTAGAAAAAAGTACAACTTAATTCCACAGCAGTGTTTTCTGTCTTTTTGTATTTCACCTGAAATAAAACAATATTTAGAACGCCACACCTTTTGTGGAGGTCTGTTTAGCCGATATTCTTAAATTATTTAGATGGAATCTGGCACGGTTTGAACGATTTGAGATCGGTACAGGATCAAAATGCGTGAGGGAGATGTTTTCTGGAACTTGGCATCTTTTTTGACTTGTAGGCCTTAAGGTCGCAGGTCAGGTTTTATTTTTACTAATTTTAAAGAGGGCCTTTCTCACACCTCCTCTTTCACCAAATGCACAGCACCAATATTATCTGATGCCATGGTAAGATATGGTATAGAGGTTTTTTTTTTAAATTTCATTTTAAAATGAAGCATGCCACTAGGTAGGCCTTAAACTGGTGTTTCCGGGTTTTAATCAAATGTAGATTTAGAGAGAGCTGGAAAAACTACAGGCAGTCCAGGACCAGGGCTGGGTTCTCCAACACTTAATCGCAGGTGTTTGGGTGACCATGTGGACGTCCTTCTCCAAAACCCAACTCTGTATCCCTGAGCTCCCAGCAGGGAGTTATCCAATCATGTTGGTACTCTCACCTTTGACTCCTCAGTGAAAAATAAATATTTAGAAGTTTCCCCTCATTTTAATTTGGATTCCCCCAAAAATGTAAATCAGTTTATTTTGTTTTTTGGCACCATCCTTTAGCCTCCAATGGGAATGGACAGGACACATGGTTCTAGTATTTACCTTCAGAACCTTTGCCCCCCTATCAGGAAGACGCTCATTGGTTTTATTTACATGAAGTATGGCCCAATATAATAATTTTACTCCTTTTGCCCCCTGGCAAGTCGCATATTTATATTAAGTGATCATGTGTAAATTAATTATATTAAGGTGATATTAAGTGTCTTCGGTTAAGTGTCATGGCTCTTCTTAGAACAGATCTTTTATGACAGCCAAGCGTTGGAAATGGGATTTCAAGATTTAATGATCAGAACAGGCGTCATGGTTTTTGGACGATTGAGAAGATAGCTGTGAACGTTAAGCCCCGGAGAGGGGATACGTCACTTATCTTCAGTTATTTCAGTACGTAACCAGCTGTGTAAACAGAAATGCGATAAAACATTTACCTGTTTGAAATGCACCTGGATCAAGCTGTCAGCAAAGTAAATAAATCCAGATGTTACTCGCTTTACGAAGGATATACGTTGCGAGGGGCTCAGCGCTTAGAAAATTTAAACAAAATGAATGCGATTCTGACTGTAGTGGAACATTCTTTTCAGATATAACAAGCTTTGCAACGAATAAAAATATAATAACAGGAAATCTCGGCGGGCTAGGTTTGTCATTAAACAACGGAGGACTGGCGCCGTTTGGAGTTTAGCCGAAACTTAGCGTTCAGCTACATTTTTAGCTGTAGTTGTAGTGTTTACAGAAAAACTTATTTAGAATGTTAGTATTTGTCACTGCTAAACGTAAACGTAACCGTTATTTTTTTTAGGTACTATTATATCGTACCAAAAGGTGGTGCCGTTGTTGAGAACCTTTTGGCTTTTGAAATTAATTTTACTTTTACTTACTTTTTGAGATCACTTAAGGTTACTTTTCGGTAACCCTGGGTTCTCGAAGGACTGTTACCATTTTAAGTAGGCAGTTTTTAAATGAGATCGAGGTGGCTGGACTCGGGTGACCACTTTGGATATGGTGAAAGTTACATAGTTTGGGTAAGTTTTTCTTTAGAGAACATTATCCGTCGAGAATTCGCACGGCGGAGACCACATCACCAAACAGAACAGCCGGCTGGGTCCAATTCCCAGTGATGCCCTTTGGGGTGGATACACACTCCTCACTCATTATGTGTTTTGGTACTGGGTGCTTCCTCGTCCTTCTGAGGAACAGCCAATAATGCCCAAATATACTGTTACCCCAAAATAATAGTCCAGTGCAGGCCTACCTTCTTAATAAAATTGAAATAGGGCGACTCGAAACAATGAATGTTGACGCCATTTAAATATTTCTGACCTCAAAAGACAACCAATGGACAGACGATGTCTTTGTTTGTGAATCCCATAAAGGAGCGAACCGTTGGGACAATCGATGTCATTCTGTAAAATTGTTCATATTTCATTGATGTATACAGACACACAAATACATTTTTATTTTAAAATACCTTTGAGAAATGTGATTTTTTGGGGAACAACGACCTCAGTACTAGATGTTCAGTGGATTTTAAATGAGATGTATCCTTTTCTAAACTGCGTAGTAAATTTTTGTTTTTCACCAGGGTGCATCATTTTGTCCCATTTTATACGGGATTCGTTAAATTAAATGTGCATCGGAAAAAAAAAAACGTTTATAAAACGTGTCAGAAGCAACTCACGCGCTAGCTATGAGTTTAAAAACACGCGACAAATTAAATTATTCGAAGACATTTTCCATGACAAGCTATTTATCATAACTGCGGACACATTTTATTACCTGATACCTCTCACAGAGCTGTCATTCATTCGACTCTGCTATCTTACACCGGGCTTGTGAATAAGTGAATAATTTGCAAGCCATGTGGAAATTAGTTGGAGGTGGTGGAACAAGCCAGGTGTGTTTTTCCCTCTCCTTCAATACAGGTTAATGAATACTCCCTGCCAAGCTCCAAAGCCCCCCGAACGCAGGCGCCGGGCACTGCAGCTCCGTCGACAATAACCTGCTCGATACCTGCTCTCGGTGGTCATCCAGACGACTTCACCCCCTCACGGGTTCTGTGCCATTAGCCATAATGGATCAACGCGGTAGGTGCGGCTAATGAACCCTTTCTCTTTAAATTGATTTTTTAAAGACAGAAGGATTATCGAGTGTCTGTTTAAACTCCGAGTATATAAACTATCCCTGGCCATAGGTTAATTTAAGAGGAAGTTAGTGCGAGAACAGTGTGGGAGTATTTATTTATTTATTTATTTATATTTAGGAACAACCAGTACAGGTAAGTCCTTTTCTGGATCTCTTTTCGACGGAGGCGACCAGGAGGAAATAACTAAAAAAAAGGAATGTATATTTATTTATTATTTTTTATCACATTCCGTTTTTTAGGTTTAAAATATATCCGCAGAAAAAGACACGCCTGAAGATTTGGATAAAAAGTGAGTTTCAAGACTTCCCTAGAGGACAACACAGGTCCGAGAATATTCTAGTGGCATTTAGCTCGGACTTTTTAAATCACCAGATTAATTCTGTATTTGCGTCACGCTGAGCCATACGTACAACACCTGAAGCTGAAGTTTTGTTCGTTCGGCTCGCGTTAAGCAGGTACAGATTTACTGCAGGTCTGAAATCCAGATTACGGAAAACGTGGTTGGGACTCAAGATGTTCTAAAATACGCGCTAAAGGTTTCGTCATTTATGGAATAAAATGTGTTTTAGCCACGAATACCTTTTATTACACATTTCCCTAACCATATGTTTTATAGCACAACTTAGACAATAAAGAAGGCTTTTGTACATTAAATTTGTGATTACTTAACAAGTAAGAGTTGTTATGCTTGGACCTGTAACTATATTTAGCAAAACGTCCCCTGTTAAAATATCACATCCCAGTGTATGTATGGCAATACGGCTACGATTTTAATACCGTGATTGTAGGAATAAATTATCTTTAAACTAAGGGTGCCTAATGTCCCGGAGAGGTGTCGTCGACCCGTAATGTACTCGGCAGTGCGAGTCATCAGGCTTAAGTCTCTTCCCACACTTTTACTCCATGTCTACATCTTCACATTAGGTTTATAATGTTAATGGAATGATTTGCATTTTTATTCAGTCAGTTGAATTTTTTTGACTAATTACAGCTCTTTTTCCCGATACGCCACAGTCGGTATGGGGGAAACCTGGACGGTATTTTAATGAATCAAATTGCTTTAAAAAACAGCATAGAAAGTTGCACACAAGCGAGGAGAATATTTTACCAATCAGAACCCATTAATAACGCGCCATCAGTAACTCGTTCCGGCCCAGAAACCTATTTCTATCACCAAAAAAGCTCCCGGAACACTGGGTTCCGAACACAATGCAACTAATTTTTGCACGGAATTTGTAAATGAAAGGTCGATTCGCTGTTTTCAGTAGTGCTGCGACGTCCTCACTCAGTTGTATTGTGTGTATCATTTTCATACTCTGTTCAGCTTCGGAAACCCGTGTTCCGTGAGTGTCGTAAAAACCGCCTCACACTTCTCTCCGGCCTAGAGACAATGGGATTTAATAATGTGTATCGCACTTTATCACGGTTATCCAGATTCACACTTTCAAATGGTTAACTTCCAAATTTGTCAACCAGTAATAAACCTCTTCATTAAAATAGATTAAATATACATTTAAGACGCAATATTGATCAAATATTTGCATGCACGAGGAACTGGTTTTGCAACTACTAATCCACCGAAGCGGAGAAGACTGACTTCCGATTAAAGTAAAGTACAGGTATGTCACATAATCTCAAACACAATCTCAAACGAGTAATTATCCTTGTTTATTTATTTGTTTTATATATTCAGACTACTGTGTATTATAAAAAGCGGCATGGTCTATTGTTGTCGCCCACCTGTCTGATATTAGTTTAACTACCACTGAGCACAACGCGAGTTTTCTCACAGTCTGTCAACCGAAGCGAATCATTCAGTCGCGTTGTACACCTTAAAGTGGACACACTTTCCACCACAAAAATAGAATTAATTTCCGGAAATTCTCCATGGCGATGAATAAAGTACCTATAATTCTGATTTCCATAGGTGTTTTCCCCAAGGCGTTCAATGTAATGTTTTCCATACACAGGACTCTGCAGGACATGCAGGACTTTGATTCAATGTCAACAATCAGAAATATGAACATTTGTCTAAAGCTGAGGCTCCGTTGTAAGCCCTTGTGCTTCGCCAAGGAATATTTTGCAGAGATCCATCAATCAATCAATCAATTTATTTTTATTAATCGCTTTTCACATGTTTCCATGTCACAAAGACGTTTTACATACTGAGAAATACAATATGTTCCCGGCCTGACCCCCCAAAAGCATGCCAGTGGGAACGGTGGCAAGGAAAAACTCCCTAGGCTGACAGGAAGAAACCTTGAGAGGAACCCTGCTTAATGGGGGAGGCCATTAATCAAAGATAAAAGTTTTCTTTCATCTGGTTGAATTATGATGTAGATAATTTAATTTCTCATATTTGATAGCTATGGTTGTAAATAAAATAAAAATTAAAGCAAAATAAAGACTTAATGTGCTTAATTCCAACCTGTAATCACTACGTTGAGTATGCAGTGTTTTTGTTTATTTTTAATGCATAAAATAGCGTCCATATTACAGCTAAATAAATTTTCTAGGTTTTCATGTGTGCTTCGTAGCAAGTGCAATTTTGTTTAAAGCTACTGGTTAAAGCTACTGGTTAATGCGATTGGTTAATGGGGAAACTTATTTAAAGAGCGGCTGACTACTCTGCATGGCCCTGTGGGTGTGGTTAATCACTTCCCTGAGAACAGCTGCCTGTCCTGGGGTTAGGGGTGTCTCACAGGCGGCACCTCCACACAAAGCGCCCTGAGAGCAGATGTCACCTGTGTGAACTGTCACTACCCTGTTCAGGTTTGTTTCCATGGCAGCAGCAAACATGCAGAACCTTTCACTTTGGTGTAAGCCGGTGGAGTATTCAAATAGCATTTTCCCTATAACGAAGAAACAAGAGCAAACGGGAACCTGTTTTAATGAACTAGCTATGCGCGGTCATTTAAAGGGAACCTGTTTTGATGAACTAGATACGCACTGTCATTTAAAGGGAACCTGTTTTAATGAACTAGATACGCACGGTCATTTAAAGGGAACCTGTTTTAATGAACTAGATACGCACGGTCATTTAAAGGGATCCTGTTTTTAAATATGAAAAAGAAATGGGATTCTGCTCCTAACATCCTGTCCCCTTCAACACACAGTGTAAAATTACAGACACAAATATGACACGAAAATGAGAAATTCACCAGCATGCCCAGTGGCATACGTGATGGTAACAAACAGAGAGCCGCCTTTGAGATAAAATTTGCCTCGGTGCGGGTCAGAAACCTGACCTGCTCTCCCAAGTCTTGCCCTGGCTTTTCAGGCAACGTGCTGATGTTTATTCAACGGAGCTAGGGTGAAGGAGAGACCAGTTAGGCTTCTGTTACCATGGAGGTCCTGGGTCCTGTAGGCAGGCATGGATACACACACGCACACACAAACACTCTCTTACACACACACACACACACACACACACACACACACACACACTCTTTCACATAGACTTTTAGACGCACACAAAAACACACACACGCACAATCTTACACACACTCTTACACGCACACACACACACACACACACTGGCACACACTTATGCACACACTTACACACACTCTTATACACACTTATACACATAATCACACGCACACCCACAAATGCACACACTCTTAAACACACTTATACACACACACTCTTCCATTCTACTGCCAACGTTTGTCTATGGAGATCGCATGGCTGTTTGCTCGATTTTGTACACCTGTCAGCAACGGGTGTGGCTGACAGCAGATTCTCTGGGCCAGTCAGATGAGCACAGTTAGACAGCACAGAGTCTGCTGCCGGTTCATTCTTCTGTCAAGTTTTAAAGCCAACAAATGATGATAATTTGTACTCACATAAATCTAATTAGATAAATAACAGCTTTCTGGAATTTAGTCATACTCTTTGCAATAACGGGATCCGCCACTTGATGTCACTAGAGTCAGGTGTTAAACTCTACCAGATGGCTGAGGCGCCACCAATTGCTGAATCAAGGCCAAGAACTGAAACTGTTGTGTAAATATGACAATTTCACTCACATTTATTTATTCACACTATTTCCTTTTGGTTAAAAACGTATATTTCTATATATTTACAGTTTATCTCTATATGACTGTACATTTGTGTATATTGAATCCACTAAAATAATTTTTCACGCACACACACGAACACACACACACAAATGCACACAAACACACCCGCACACACTCGCACACACACACACGCTCACACACACACGCACACACAAACGCACACACACGCACACTCACATCTGTACCTGGCAGGAGAACTTGCTAGGCATTGGGTTCTCAGTTAGCATCTGATACACATCCAGAAATATCTGGTTAAAACCCAAAGACACATCTTATTAAATGGAATTCACCGGGAACACACAGGATATTTGTGAAAAAGAGGAACATTTCTTGTGATTTTGCACCAAAACCCTTTCTAGACATTCAGAAACTCTGAGCTCTCCCATGCTAGATCAGCACTGGGCACTGGCTGGCACCGGCTGGCACCGGCTGGCACCAAGTCATCTCACCCAGTGGCCCTGGATTGCAGCCTCATTCCCAGCCTAATCTCCCAGACTCACCAATCAGACTGTGGTGTCAGAATGTTGCCATTGTGGGCGGCCTCTGTCTGAGGCTGTGCACCAAGCCCGTTCTGATGAGTCAGAGGAACCGTGTAGGTTAGACAATGGGCTTCCAGCGCCCCCCACAATATGTGGGCTAATGCGCCTTTCAGCCTCGCTCTGCTGAGTGGGCACTGGGTAGGAGGGAGGCCATGCTATAAAAAGCCAAAAGAGAGCAGGTGGTCTCCCAGCCCTGACCGTGCTGGATCTGTCCCCACCTCTGTATGTAAGTATGGTCCTACCGGAGCAGAGCGTACACACGGCTGATACCTGCTCTCACAGGTGTTGAGTTTTAAAAAAGAAAACAGGAAGTCACTTCAACCACAATGGGATCCTGTTTCTCGATCCTGTATCTTTCCTGTTTGCATGCTCATTCAGTGCCTTCCCACCCGTACCACCCCTGTGCCCCCCCCCTCCATCCTACCCCTGTGCCCCTCCCCCAACAGCAGGGAGAGCAGTGGCAGCCGTAACCATGAACACCCAACAGATGCAGATGGAGCAGATGGGACAGTTTAAAATCACCGTCTGGGAGGAGGAGAACTTCCAGGGCAAGCGCTGCGAGTTCATGCAGGAGTGTCAGAACATCCTGGAGAGGGGCTTCCGCAAGATCCGCTCCATCAAGGTGGAGAACGGCAGGTAAGTCTCCCATCCCCATGCCAGGTGGGGTTGACAGGCCTGGATAAAAAATTTGTGCAGTGCTAACACATAGGCAAATTGGCGCAATGCTAGCACATTTAAATTTAGTTGATCTGGGGTCTACGTTGCATGGCATTTCTGTTAAGCATTAGATACTGACTTGCAGGACACTGATTAGCAGCACACTGACTGGCAGGACACTGATATCACTGCCTGCTTATTCTTTGTCTCTCAGCTACGTTGGATTTGAATACCCCGAGTTCCAGGGACAGCAGTTCATCTTGGAGAAAGGGGACTACCCTCGCTTTGAAGCCTGGAGTGGGAACAGCGCCTACAGGACAGAGCACCTGCTGTCCTTCAGGCCTGTCAGATGTGCAGTGAGTTTTCTCAGAGACAAACACAATACGGTCATACGGTCCGGATTGTGCCAGTCATATTTGCAGTGAGTTTTCCTCAGAGAGACATGCAATACGGTCATATAGTCAGGATTGTGCCACACGTGGTACGGTCATAATGTCAGGATTGTGCCAGTCCTTTGTACAGTGACTTTTCCTTAGAGAGACACATGATACGGTCATGCGGTCAGGATTGTGCCACACATGATACGGTCATGCGGTCAGGATTGTGCCACACATGATACGGTCATGCGGTCAGGATTGTGCCAGTCCTTTGTGCAGTGACTTTTCCTCAGAGAGACACATGATACGGTCATGCGGTCAGGATTGTGCCACACATGATACGGTCATGCGGTCAGGATTGTGCCACACATGATACGGTCATGCGGTCAGGATTGGACCCTTTTCACCCACTTTAGTTTCTCATCAGCTTTATTCCTGAGAAAACCCATGAAAGCGGGGCAGACTATATTCATGTTGAATGAAAGACCATAAATGATGTTTGAACCTTGATTTGATGTTCAGTATAAGAGCCTGTACACTGCCTATTCCCATTGACTGAAGGACACTTTTGCTTCTGAACACAGAACCACAGTGACAGCAAGGTGACCCTGTATGAGTGCAGAGACTTCCAGGGGCACAAGTTCGAGATCTGCGATGACTACCCCTCCCTGCAGGCCATGGGCTGGTGCAGCAAAGATGTGCCATCAATCAAAGTCAACTCTGGGGCGTAGGTCATGCCGCCTGCCCCGGCCACCCACACCCACCCACACCCACCCACACCCACCCACACCCACCTTCTAACCCCTCCTACATCATCGGTGACAGTGTGACAAAAATCATTTATCTATGCACTACCACTGGTAGAGCGCTGTTTCAGACCACAAATCCTTCCATTTGGTTGTCATAATCTGTAATGTGATGAGTTATGAGTACGTTTTGGAAGTTTTAAAGTAACCTTTGAATTTGTAATAGATTGGCATCTGGCGAAAATAAAATATAATTTAATTTAATTTAAAAAAAACATTTTTTTTTAAAACAGGGAAGCTGATTTCCAGACAAATTAATATTTTCGATGAAACCTGTACTGCCCATTTCTTAAAATTAAAATAAATTAAAAACTGGACAGAGTAAACCAAGGAGGAAAAACATTTGTTCAGTCGGGAAAATTAAGGCTTGATAGACCACACTACCATAACCCCCACATGAAAAAAAAAGTTAAGTAAATAAAGGGGACAACTCTTCCTTCGACACGGTTCTTGCCGACAATGTTCATTTTCCTCCTCCGCAGTTGGGTCGCCTACCAGTTCCCAGGTTACCATGGATACCAGTACATCCTCGAGCGAGACAGACGTGAGGGGGAGTACCGCAACTACAACGAGTACAGCACCCAGGCGCACACCAATCAGGTCCAGTCAATCCGCAGGATTCAGCAATAGGCGCTCCGGACTCCCCTGCGACTGCAGTGTGGCACTCGCGCCGTGACGTGTTCTCAAACAGCCAATAAAGGACTCTTTCAAACGATGGAAACGAGTGCTTGTGGCCATTCCTTGCAACAGTTCCAAACCTGTAAATAGTGATTCAGAAAGACTACCACGAGGAATATAAATGTGTGTGTGTACACACACACACACACACACAGACACACACATTTTCTTGTTAGAAAAGTGATGTTGTTTAATGTTCCTGTCAGATTGTATTTTATTTACAATAAAAAAAGGTCTCACATCGTCATTGTTGACGTTTCTACTGAGCTCATAAAAGGTTTAAGCGTCATAACCTGTATTTTCTGCAACTATATTTGTTTAACTGAATACTAAGATGTTTTCTCTATCTCTAGAAACTCTTGGTCTTTTTCATTTTCCAAACAAACTCAAGACCTCTATTTTAAAACTGTTTTTTGAAACAGTTTACACTGGTTACGTGTTTTAAACGCAGTCGGTATACAAACAGGTATACTCACCCTAACAAACATTGACTTACACCAATACAGCCACGAAAAAGAACAGGGCACCACACCCAGTCCAGGATCTCCTAACAAATGTTTAACTGTGCACACCTTTCACAAACATGTTTTCCTGCCCTGACCGATAAACGCAGACGTTTATCAACTGAAGCGGTTTAAAACAGATTCAGTGTCGTAGCAGGAGGTTGGTTATTTGTTACTCGGTTTTTGTCTTATTTGACACCCTAAAATCACAAGTAAGTTTAGCCATTGATGTCTACGATCCGTAAAGGCAGGTAAATATGAACGTATGTTACAGGTTGTTTTATTCCTAAGGTCAATCATAAGGACGGATATGACGTACTAAAGAAAGAAATGTAGTTTTGGTCTTCAATTTAAGTACTGCCTGAGCGAAATTCTACTGTCTATACGTGCGATGCAATTATCATCAAATGTAAACAGTTTATTATCTGTTTAACTATAAAAATAATACGACGTAGAAGTAAAAACATAGTTCATGGAATGTATGCTTCTGTTTCAGTTAATACAGAAACATCTTGATTGTAGGAGATTTTAGGCAAATAACGTAAGTGTTCTGTGTGAGAGTAGAAGTGATTCAGAAATGACCTACAAATGGAATAATTCGTCATTATGCCAATTTAATGGGCCATAACCAAGTTGATTAAGATGTAACGAAATCGAGCCAATAAAGTGTGAATTGATTTATCTAGCTTTCTGGGCTTGTTTAAGTTGCCTGCGCTCTGTCTAAAGACTCAGGCAGCTAAAGCAAGCCTCGGGCGCTAGATCCGGAGACTGCGGACACAGGCGATGACGGGGAGACGGTGACGCCAGCATTATTAAATGTTTAATGTCTTAAAAAGTACCTAACAGTTACTCATTATGTAGGCTATTCTTACTGCAACAATATATTGTACATTCGTTGTTTTTTTTTTTTTTAAGTGCCGGGAATGTGCCTCCCGCTGCTGCCTGTAATTCTGTTGGCTGTAAACAATCAAACACAGTTTCTCCATGACATGCGGTGATTTGTTTTCTGCATGCTTGACACAACACTACACAACACTTGTGTAGCGATATCTGATTACTCTGTGGGCACTGGGAAATGACCTAGGCCCATAAGACAAAATAATTAGACTTAGTGCACTTCTACTGGGCAGACCAGCTACCGGCCGTCACAGTCGGGCACATCTTTCTCAGAATGAGGGTCTTTATTCAGACCGACGGGTTCGGGGAAAGTACCAAGGACACCTTCCCATTGAGCACAAGTTTTAATTGTTGAACAATGTAGGTACGCAGCCTATGTCAAAACTCAACGTAACGGAAATACGCATTTTTTATTTATTTTTAAATTGTATTGTTTTAAATTAGCTATATATTTTCTCTTTTTTATTGTTTTGTCTTTAAAATAAATAAATGCCCAAATTTACACATTGAACAGGTAATTATAATCTCAACAATGGCTCTTAATGATCTGATCACAGATAACGACCAGCCAAAGAGAGAAAGTTGTTTTTGTTTTCTATGAGACATATTCCATGCCATTCCTTGTCATGTGATTGTGTGTCCAGATTTCAGAAGGGCGATCAATTCAGCAGCAGTCCACGTGAAACACATTATTTCTCATTAGCAACGCACTTATCTCTGGTATATATATATTTAAAAATATATATATAGCTGCGTAAGCTACCGGAACAGGGACTTAATCAAAAGGCTTTCCTTTTACCAAACTGGATCACTAAATAAAACTACTTTAATAAATCAAATTTTAAATGCGTCCACTTTAGGCCTTTGAGTCGTTACTTTAATTTTAGATCCAACGGAGAATTTACCGAAAGAAGGAAAATTATCGTTTGTCAGTCCAGCCAATACCGAAACAAAAATGTTAAGTTTAAATGTCTTAAATATTTACATATTATATTCTAAAATCGCATTAAAACGTTGTCGTGATCCTGTACCCGTAACTCATTGTCTACCAAACCCCACATATTTTTATAGATATTTTGCGGCCAGTTTATTAGCAACATTTGCACACACATTTCAAATCAAGCAACATTGTATGACATGCGACCAAATCACTTGCAATTGTATTTGTTCTCACAACAAGACAAAATATTCACCAAATTAAATGTGATTTTTACATAGGCTTATCAGTGAAATGCGCCTCTTCGCGTGAAGTCTCCATGCGCGGACTATTTAAAATGCCTTTGAAATGCATACAATGTTATCAAGGGTAGAAAATAATTGCGGATATTTTAGCATTTTAAACGCTAATCGAGGCATTCATTGCGATAATCAGAATTATATGATGAACCATGAATCAAGACTAACCCTAACCCTAATTGACTTTGAATCGATGACGATATACAGACACGTGTGAGAATGTGATCTTTAACTCATTCAAATTATCCAACGCTCCAACGTCTCCCACTTGTAATAATTGAGAGATATGCACGTTTTTAGTGAATAACTGAATTTTATTGTCCTGCCCATTTGTGTTCAGAAAATTGATTTTTATTAAATTATGTAATCTTTAATATCCCTCTAATTGTATTTATGAAGGAAATAATGTAATGACATTATTTTTGTATAAATTGTCAGTTGTCATGTTTAGTAGGCTTTGCTACTAAATTCGAAAATATAGGCTAATCTGACTATAGATTACAAGTAGCGCAAATGCTAATTTTTAAACCCGCAAATAAGAAAAACGTAAAACTTTTAAAAGGCGGCGATTTCCTACGACAAAATTTTTAAAAAAAAATTAATTAACAAAGCATGTCAGACTACACTGTAATGATCGGCTCAACAACAAAGCATATCTAACGTTTCACAGCGTGAAAAAAGATAAGCCATTCTTATTATGTTATCTTAATATGGATCCGTGGTTGTGGACAAATTCAGTTATGGCAGTTTCTGGTGGAACTCCTCGGGCGTCCCTCTCCAGGCAACGCAGTCCGCGTCGAGAGCTCGTTACTCCCTACGAGGTCTGCCGGCTATGGGGCGAGCGACATGAACGATGAAAAACTGAGCCGCGCTCCCCGATACTGTTACATTACATTACATTTTAGTTTCTTAGCAGACTTGTGGACAAGAACATCATATCGAAGGGCCACGGACCGCGCTATGTCTACAAGTCCCATGGGCCGGGGCAGGCATGCCGACATCCGTGTACTGAACACACAACTGAAAGGTACATTTAACAATAATTTCGTCCCCATTCCGTTTCAGGGATTTCCAAATAGAACCTTATGGCTATAGACTGTTGGTCCATCCATTTCCGCGTTCAGCCAAAACCTTCAACCCTAGACGTCGAGTGTTTGCCCCTGCATCCGCATCGCATTTCAATTTGGTCAGCTATTTAACCTAAACTATCTACGTGGCATCAATAACCACTAACAATAAACTTTTACTGATCGGCCTTTGTTAATAAAACTGAGAAAGTTTACAGTTCTGTGATTGTATATTACTTTTATACTTAACTTAATCAGTTACTGAGTTACGGAAACCTCATTTAAAAAATGTTTTCGCAGAAAGTTCATATGAAACACCGTGCAGAAAAATGCCACGTAGAAAAAAAATACTGTGAGCGCCCCCTGGTGAATAAATTTGGTCGAACAGCGAACACGTATGAATGCTGATTCGCTGGTATATTATCTCATACCAATGGTCCAGCCCGACTTTGGCGGGTACGTTAAAAAGCACGACAGTTTCGGAGATAACTGCTGAACCACCGCACAATCGTCAGTTTCTCACGGTGCCAGTCCGGCTCGCGTCGCTGTCTGTATGAAGTTTAAGTCCTCCTCGTGTTTGCGTGGGTTTCTAAAGCGTAGTTCTGTTTCCGGCCGCTGTTTAGGATTTCCCAGTTCGCTGAATAGTTCTCGTCGAAGTTTTCCCCGGCTGAATCTATGACTCTGAATATGAAAAGCGTTTATGGAGAATAAATGAGTGAATGTCAGAAATCTACTTATACCATTTCAAATGGATTTAACTGAAATTATATTTGTGCTCAGCGCCATTGTAAGTTTGTTCCATGTCGATTTAAAGGATATATTTTACCATGAGAATGTGATGTATTTCATTACTTTTGATGTCATTGTTCCCCTGCTTACGATGTCATGAAATGCTACATTACCTATGAATTATAGTATATTAATATTAAAATAATTAGTTGGCCTACGTCAAAGGATTTAAAAAAATACTTCTTCAGCTAGTAATAAAATGCCCCTCATTTTCCTTGACAGATATTTAGATTATTTAGCTTTCCAAGGAGACGATTGTATGAAATTTAGATTGGTTACAAAACATGTGAGAATCACTACCTTTAAGACAAACTCGTATAGAATTTCGCATCTTAAGAAAACGCCTGAAATATTATGTCAAATGGACAATCCCTTTAGTTAGTGTCTCCTATATTTCCAAATCTAAAAACTCTCAGATTATTGTAGTAATATCTATTACCACACGGGGGCCCTGTTTCTTTAGAAATACCTTAAATTACTCTTAATTATTATTGGAATTACCACTTTTTTTTGGTGGTCTCGACGGTTGGTTTCTGAGCCAAGTTCCGACCCATAACGGGAAGGGCTCCTGTGAGCACTGGGTTCCTTTCAACGTCCATCCTTCCATCTCTATCAAATAAATCACCAGTTACCGATATATTTTCCATTGTTGTTTGTTTTTGTTTATTTAATGCAGCCCCTTTATGTAAGGATTTTAAAATGCGATCTGCATTACAGTCTAAATTGTACAAATAAAAGTTTTTTTGTTTTTTTTGGAATAAAGAATCTGCTAGAAGAGGAAATTTAAGATCCACAAATGAAAAAGGAAAGGAAAACGATGATATTGACTCAAACATAAACAATCCCGTGAGTATACCGCGATTCTAACTTAAATTTCTCGCTGCCAGAACGACGCTGAAAGCTCAGATGAAAGGTTCCACCGCTTAACTTTTCAACCTTCTGAAACGTCGGGGACGGAAACCAAGGTGGTCCTGGAAAGTTCGGCGTCGTTCTCCGGACTAGTTTGATGTCATCGATGAGGAATGCCCCCCGTGCTGGTTCTGTATTGTGAGGCGTCTGATAAGAACACAGCGCTACCCGTGACCTGCATATCAAATGGGTTCCTGCGGGACACGATCAGCCGCTGGCCGCAGCGCCGAGACGCTCCAAGCATCTAAAATGCGATCGGCCTCGGAACCAGTCCAAACTCAGGCCGCCAAAGAGGGGAGCTGTGTCCACGACTAAGGCACTTAACACAGGATCGTGTGGGACATTACGTTAAGACCACCGTGTTGACAGCAATCTTTTAAACAAACAGAAAGTATTTTGGTAACAAATCTCAGATGATAACAAACGGAAGAAACCAAAATGGTGCTGTCTGCGTTGTCCTATTGAAGGTGCATTATTAATGATAATGTTAATAATAAAAAATACGATAATAATAATGGTGATGATTTTTGGATCCTTGTGAGTATAAATGCTTATCGATGGGTTTAGATGTGGCATTTCTTCATACAAGAACATGGTCCTGTCCTGGCAAAGCTGACAAGACTCCCTTTCCTGTCCTGGCGAAGCTGACAAGACTCCCTGTCCTGACCTAGCTAGTTTCTTTGGGGACAAACACGGATGCAGTTCTGAAGAAAAACCTTTTTATTTAAAAAAAAATAATAATAAATATAAATAAATAATTTTATAATAATAAAAAAATTCTAAACATTCTCATTCTTAGCTTCTCACAAGTAAAGAAAGAGTTCTTGGTCCTATTCTATAACAGCACTGTGCAGCAGGAAAGCAGAACTGACCTCTCCTTCCAGTGACATCAGTCTTTGGTTTAAACACAGCGCTGCCAATTGCTACCATGGCAACCTGTCTCCCCTCCGCTCCCCAGAGGCTGAGTCTGACAAAAAGGGGAAACCTGACTCTGGGATGACAGGAGTCATTGAGTATTTCTCCAAGGATAACCATGAACTTAAACCAAAACCCAACACAATACAGGCTGACAGCCTCCGGCCAGGACCCGATAGCTCTCCAAACCGGGCCAGGTTGTCCGCCTCTGGCCTCCAGGAAAACATCTGCAGTAGGACAGTATGTCTTGCATGATCTGCTGTAGAATAACATCTCGTCTGTGTGTATCTCTGCCCCCATGTCTGTGTGTGTGTGTGGGGGGGGATTCTGTCTGAAGACTGCCTTAATTATTTAAATTAACTTAAAAAAACTAAAAACAGAAGGTATTTAAATGACATCAGCTTTTATTATGCAGATACGGTTTATCTGCATGTGAATGATCGATAACCAATCCAATTAGGTCACCATTGTTCACTGTGATCAAACAGGTTGAAGGGAAAGAGATCCGGATTCACATGGAGGGGAAATGCTCAGTTTTCTTACAGCTTTTTTCATCCGTTTGAGCCTGCCTCAGAAGTCCCAAAATTCCCATCATGCTTGGCACTTTGTCCCATAGCAGAGCAGCTTCTGGTGCAGCTGTGTCATGGCACATTCTTTAAGCAGGGCTGAGATGAGCTACTCTTTAGCCAGGTAGATAGGAAAGAGTTTTAATCTAGCCAGGGATGCTGGGTGGTAGAAAATGTGTAGCAAGGCTGATGGACACCTGCCCTTTTCTGTTGCTCGCCCACCTGCTGTAATACAGAGGAGGCCCGTGGGGCTGGCTTCCAGGTAAAATCTGTGCATTGAGTGACTGGATACCCAGAGGCATCATCGCCCCCTCCTACCTCCATGAATTCTGAGAGAAAATGAGGAAGGTCCCTGGTTCGTTTGTCCCCATAACAGGTGAGCATAGAGGTTCACCCTGAGAGGTCAACAAAAGTCTTCATGATGCATGTACTGTCATGTGACTGTTTGCCAATGACAGCTGGGACAGTAGACTCCGCCTGCCTTCCACAAAAACAAGGTGATTAATTTAACACACAGAGACCCTCTGTTTGTGTAGGGCAGTTCTGTGACAGAGACCCTCTGTTTGTGTAGGGCAGTGCTGTGACAGAGACCCTCTGTTTGT